>MU761854.1:58121-73733 GCA_026770625.1 Nicotiana glauca | reverse complement strand
AAATGGATTTCTAAAAAGACTTAAGCTTCGTTTTCTCAAATTATTAAAGAGAATTGGCCTTTCTTGGATGATTGCTCCATGTTGACTTTTTGACTGATTGTCTGTCTGTGTGTGTTTTTTGGAATGGGCCGAACGCCTCGGCAGATTAATAGATGCATCTATAGGCGCGCCGTCGACCCTCGGCAAGTGCACATTTATCTCTGTTGGATCGGGCCATCGCCTCGGTATGATTTGCGCATGCTTGTATTGCTGCCTGCACTTATTTAAGTCGTTACATGCCTCACTTTGGCTCGAGATCATCTTGTTAATGATGAAAAGAAATCTTGGAAAATTTCCTATGAAAGAATTATGTGTTTACTTGTTCCCTCTATCTGGATAAAAATCATTTTAGAAAATAAACCCACTGTTTGATATGTATATTGAGAATAAATAACCGTTGGACCATTAGAGTGTGTCAAAGTTGACCATCTCGTCTCTACCCCTTCGGGATTAGGCGGGACACTCACTGAGTACACGTTGATTACGTACTCATACTACACTTCTGTGCATTTTTGTTGCACAGGTATATATACCTCTAGCAACCTACAGGGCGTAGCAGCACGGACGTTTCTGGGACTAGGTGAGTTGCATCATTCGAGGCGACCGCAGCTAGGATAGTCCCTTCCAGTGTATTGTATTTACTTTCCGTCCATTGTATTCCGGACGGATGTTGTATTTTGTTTCTCTTATCAGTAGTTGCTCATGCACTTGTGAAGCCGGGTTCTGGGGATGTATTTGGATCATTTGTAAATCTTATAAGTTGTTTAAATATTTTATTTATTTGTTCGGAAGAATACGTTGAGTCTTGTTTAAAACGTATGAAAGAAATGTTTTTCAAAAGTGTTAAAAATGAGATTTGATTAAGTATTTAAGTTGGCTGGCCTGACGGCGGTGTCCAGCGCCACCTCGACCTTTAGTGGATTTTTGGGTCGTGACAACATGGTATCAGAGCCCTAGGTTTCCGTCGGTCTCACGAGTCATGAGCAAATCTAGTAGAGTCTCGTGGATCGGTACAGAGACGTCTATACTTAACCTCGGGAGGCTACAGGATCGGTACGAATTCGCCTTTGCACTCACTTCACCTTTTGATTGGGTGGTTTAAGAGTACGAATATCCAAAGAATTTGACAGAATAGTTCTCTTTTGTCTTCCTTATGACGGAGTTGTTAAGGTTTAGGAGTAATAATTTGGAAATTGCCTCTGCTCTCATCTAACCACATCTTTGGTAATTGGAGGCTATTAGCCTGGTATGAGCAACCT
The DNA here is from genome assembly GCA_026770625.1 of Nicotiana glauca. Lineage (NCBI taxonomy): Eukaryota > Viridiplantae > Streptophyta > Magnoliopsida > Solanales > Solanaceae > Nicotiana > Nicotiana glauca. Next base: position 72,435 of record MU761854.1, on the reverse strand, counting down.
GAGAAGCCAAGTTGCTAATTGCCTGTTGAATCTCGGATGACACAGCCATATCCTGAGAAACTACTACTTGAGCGAGCGGGACCGTCAGTATTTAGTTTATAAGACCCAATATTTGGAGGATACCACTTCATGTACAAACATATTTTAGAAGAGGAAATGTTTTAAGGCCTAGCAAGGTACAAAGATTAATTGGCATGATGAAGTATGTTGTCAAAATTGATAAACTCGTTTCTGCGTTTCTAACTTTCCAGTTCTGCCATAGAGAAAATGGAACTACTAACGAGGATGGAAATTTGTTTGAATGTGAAATAGTAGTATTTATAGAAGTCTCATTCTATGACCTGAATACTCTAGTACAAGGGAAGCAACCAATTTCCCTTTTGAAATGTTTTCTGTTGTTAAATGCCTTTGTCTGCACAATATGTGATGGCTAAAATCTCTCAAGTGTCGACAAAACTCCATCCATGATTATATGTTTATATGACGAATAGTGCTAAGCACTAGACTAAGAATCAGTAAATAGTTGTTACTCTAGTGGCTAAAATACTTAAAAAGATCTGTCACCTCAACAATTTCTTTTTGAATCCAGTGGTGTCCAATCACTTTGTGCTCATCTCGTTTATCGTATACTTGCTATCTTCGATTGATACGTGTATCACTTATCAATTACCAGTTAACTCTACTCATCGGCAGGGGCGGATCTAGTGTATGATATATGGGTTTCCGGGAACCCATTAACTTTTGCATAGACCCTGTATTTTTGTTAAATTTTTTATTAAATATATAGAAATATCTATTTGTGAATCCAGTTGTTATTGTATATTAATTTGAGTATTGACAGAAACCCATAAGCTTAAAAACCTAAATCCGCCTCTGTTCATCGGGGCTTAAGCAGACCGATACAAAAGCACCTAGTATTATGTCTTTGCCGGAATTTAAATTTTAAACCATGATTTCACCTCAGCAGTTTCATTTGAGGTACGAAGGTTTATTTTGTGGCAAATCATATATGTGACGTTTCAATAAAGATCTTGGTTGAAGATGCAAAATATTCTAAATATTGGATGCGAATATTTGCGTGGTCGGGGATAATGCATGGGACTATTGAGTTTCACGCATAATTTGTGATCCTTATTGTCGGATTAGACAACACACACATCAAATCTTGGATGAACCCCATCAGGAGATAATAATCCTCTCTGCAATATTCAGGAGGAGTGAGACAAAGTACATAAATCTTTACTCACTGCGCAATAGCTTACAAATCATATAGAAGATGTAAACCGCACTAGACACGCCCGGTGTAACGAGCTCTGACTGAGGAGACTACTGGTGAGGAGAATCTATCCTAACTCTCTCACGTGGGAAACCACTCACCCAATCAAGTCATTCAATCCTTGCGGGCTTCTAAACGTAAAGTTAGGAACATAAGCTTCAAATTGTTATTAATCATTGTACAATTAATTGGACTTGATCCTTAATGGAATCGTCGAACATACGTTATTAAAACTAGAAGGCAACAAGTAGCATACAATAAAGGAGTTGCCAAACGTTAAACTTGAGGGACTCCTTTTGTTTCCTTAATTTCAATTGATTAGGGAAAAATGTTTGCTGAAAAGGCATCGAGAAAGCTAATCCAGTTCTCATCATCTTCGTCTTCTTCTACTTCTGCCTGATTAAATTCATTCTGAGATGTCTTCTCAATTATTTCGTCATTTCTTACAAATCTTCCTCTAATGCGAGGTCTACTATCTGCCAAAGTTTTTCTGCACTCATACTGATAATTGACAACAAGAAATTAGATATTAGACTTAATCATAGGCGAATTTGGAATTTAAACTCTACGGATTTAACCTATAAAATGTTTAGCATTGAAACCTTATATTTTTTAAAATTATGAGTTCTGATCTATTAATTGTTGCAACTTTAATAAAATTTTACACCATAGATTTATATGCTACCTCAAAAGTATTGAATTCAGACGAAACTGGTAACTATATAGGAGAGCAACCCTATGGACCCTAAATTAATAACAAAAGTCTTGCAATTCACATGGTACGTGTTTTACATGTCTTTAACATACTATCTCAATTCCATTTTGAATCATCAATATTAATTCATGTGGGTCTTATTATTCACTCTTATTAAATACCTTTTTTAAAGAAAAGGTTTCTCTAAAGTTTTAGAATCCCTAAAAGAAAATATATTACCGTAATCTTCTTGCTAAAATTTCGTTGATTTCTCTTGTTTTTGTATCTCTCAATCCTCTCCTTCTTCTCTTCGGGACTATACTTGCAACCTTTGGTCATTCCTTCGATTATGCTGTTACTCCCATTTGATAGGGGAATTTCTGACCGCTGATTTTGTTGCATTCCCTATTACACATGCATTAGTTGAATATTAAACAAAGAATCAAAGTACTATCCACGCACTTGAATAATTCTTAATAATGTTTATTAGCAAGCTTAATTTGAACCTAAAGTCGAGTGATCTTCATATTAGTGTGACATGACGATGTATAATTTGTAGGCGGACACAAGATTTTATGCAAGAAGATTTAGACAGACACTGAGGCGGAGATGTTGCAACAGTACTGCCATTTGCCACAGCACTAGTGTAGGTGCATTCCGGGCCATGACAAATGAGTTTTATCCTCGACTTTATTTATGCTATTTTTTTTATTTATTTAAACCTCTCCTAAATTAGGAGAATCTATAGTATTTTCACAATTTCCCTCCACTATGGTTCGAACGGTCATGGGTGGAGGTACTTTTACCAGCTGAGATAGCTCACTTGTCTTATTAATTCTATTAGGTCACTAAAACATAGTACTCTCTATTTCAGTTTATGTAAATTTTTGCGTTTTTTGAAACTAAATTGAATTAGATTAGTTTAATATTTTAAAGTTATATTTTTGTATTAAAAACTACACGAAAAGTATAATAAGTTGTAATTCTTCTCATGTCAATATGATGAAAACATAAATTTCAAAATGTTGGTCAAATTTATATAGTTTGAATCTTGAAAATAAAAAGGGTTCACATAAACTAAAATAGAGAAGTATAAGTATTTGCTCATAAAAGATGCTTTAGTAACCTAGAAAATAATGGAGATTGGAGGCTATCTGCTACAGAAGGTTGAAATATGATGATAGTGTAATTTTCTTTTAACAATTATCAATGTACGTATATAATTAAAAAAATAAATAAATTCTGCTTATGTTCTGTGCATTGTCTGAAGAGTTTTTATATTATCTAATCAATTTAATCTATAATAATAGACAACTCTCGGCAACAAGCCTAATATGGAAAGGAACAGCCCGAAAAATTGATGTCGCGGTTCATATTAGTGAACTATATGATTTTATTACCTATGCTAAAGGATGTACCTGCAAATCACCTGTTCTAAAAACCTTTCTGATGGAGCTACCTTCAGAGTCAAGAAAATTTGGTGGGGAAGAAACAAGTTCATCCATGTTCTTTACAAGTGAGTTATTGCTTATGTTTCTTGGAATCAAACTATGGTCATTCATTCCATAACTCGTAACTGAACTAGAAGAACCATAGCTACTACATCCACTACTTGCGTTATAATCAGCGGCGGATCCATAATTTTGAACCTGGTTATAACCGATCTCCGATGAAGGAATGATCAAAGGGGTTGGGGAAAAATGACTTATGCATTCACTAGAATCATACACATGAGAAGTATTTTCATTTGTATTATATCCGTACATCATGAAGAGGATTTTTTTAAAGTGTTTATGAAAGTGAAGGAAAAAAAAGAAGAGGGAAAGTGCATGAATGAATGAATGGAGAGCTCAGTTGAGTTAGATTATATGAGATAGACATGCTTGAGCATGACGTGGAAGCGGACGTCATTTTTCTGACAAATATTGGCTTATTTCTAAAAAAAAAGTACTCACTCAAAGACAGTCAAAACTCATAGACGAAGGAGAGTGAAATGTTGGTGTAAAAATATAAACTTTAAAATATATGCTTTCGAAATACGAAGGTCAAGTTAACTAATTTAATTTTCTGTGTGAATTAGGTCATAGAATTTTCAAAATTTGTAAAATAACATTTAAATATTTGAAAACTATACATATAAATAAGTCACAATTGTTAACAACTTAAAATATTTTTTATTTACAAAAATATGATTAAAAAATCTTATTTAACTCCCTAAATAAAAAAAGGTTCACATAAATTAAAATTGATAAAGTATTATATAATATAATTTCACTACTTGTACCGTAGGTCCTATTTTATTTTTCCGGTAACTAGTTCTTAAGACAACTATCTGTTGTTATCTTGTAAGTAGCATGACAAAGAAATAAAGAAAGGGGGAGGGGTAGAGGGAGAGACGAACTCTTTTCAATGGGGTTGTCATTCTTTATTTGAACCGAGGCTATCATATACTTCAAGTTTAGGCTAATGATATGCAGAACAATGTCAATATGATAGGCGGAGCAAGTGGCAGCTATAGTGAAAATTTTATGTACACACAAGTCTTGCTATTCGTTTCATATCAAGAAAACAAGACAGTTCTTATATAGCCTAATAGATATTTGTTTACCCGTAAGACGGTATAGTTGAATTTATACATGATTTATAGACGAGCGAATCGATTTGACCCCGAAATGATAAATAAATTTAGTAAGAAGTGCAAGATTTAGCATTGAAATCGAGATAAGACAATGGACAGCCTGACTCCGGGTTCGTAGCTTCCGAGGGTAGTAATAATAATCTTAATAAGCAAGGAATGAAATATTATTAAGCTTTTGAATAGTATATAGCATAAGCTTGTAAGAAAAGTCATTCCCGTACAATGGTTGTTGAAATCCCGATTTATAGTGGCACCTAGGGAACAAGGTCCTAGGACCAAGCCCTCTTAAATGATAAATATGGGGGCCATTGAAGAATATGTAACGACAAACTATCAATGCCAAATTCTCTATAACTGACTATGTATTTAATATTGCAGAATATTCTTCATTGAATGCTATTGGGTTATAGGCACTCATTTGTCTCCATGAGCAACATTCCCTTCGGGGGCCTCCCGGTGCCAACCGAGACTGCTGCCTTCGGTCTTGACTTCCACCTGTCTTGCTTTTCACCTGTCTCTAATTCCACGTGTCGCTATATTATACGAGCATTTAATATGGATCGATTTTGCCCTATCCAATTGCCGCTGGCACATCCTTGAGTCATCGGGAAGTTGGTAAAGAAATCTTTCTTGGTGATAAATTTACCGACTCCCTCTGAAAAATTTCTGACGCTTGATTAAATGCACATCTCTCTGAATTTAATGCCCCGAACACGCGCCATCCCACGATTAAACAATATTTTTACCGGTTCTCGAGGTAATCATGTCCATGATTTTAGTCGCCTATTCCTTTACTTATATGCTTCAATCTTCTTCTTCTACACTTCATAATTTTTCAAGCTCTCTCAAACTCTCTTTACTCAAGTCACTCTTGCTTTTAACCTTCTTCTTCTTTAGAGAAACCCTTGCTTCCTTCTGCTAACTATGGCCTCCTCTTCCTAAAACTCTAGTTCTTCAAAGAACAAAGGAAGCACTGATGATGATGATCATCCTACAGTGAGCACCATTATCCCCAAAAGGCTTACTATGGCTAAGGACTTCGAAGAGAAGTTCCCCTCTGCTAACTCCCGCACATGGGCTGTTGGTGTATACCCTTCTTCCATCCGTCCTTCTAGCATCCCTCATGTGAAGGAAGACTGTGATTGCCATGATTTGAACATCATCGCTCCTGGCATAGCGCAGCGGATGACCTTCCCTAATAATGGTTTTACGTATGTTTACATGTACCCCTTCACTTTAGGCCCGTTCTCATTGAGCGGGGGACTTGACTCCATAATCTTGGAGTTTTGCTTCCCTATTAAGTCTTCTTGGAACAGATGAGCCCCTATGTGTGACGAATGGTAGTTTGTGTATGATTGTTATGCCAGGAGATGGGGGAGGAGCTCTCCATGTCTCTATTAATGAACCTATATTCCACTAATATTTTCCGTAAGGGGAATGATAAAATTTAGCAAACTTGGTCACCATGCTTTGCTCACCAGCATGGATGACGACAACAACTATGGTTGGATAGAGTGGTTCGTTGCTCTTTCCACTAGGGATATCAACCCAGCCATAACCCGATCCTTTCCCGAATCATGGAATCGTACACGTAAGTTCAACACATGTCTTTTCTCTCATTAAAGATTGCTTCATGCCATTACTGATCCTTTTCTTCTCATTTGGTGGACACAAACAAGGGTTGAAGGCTTGGACTAGTGGGTCTAGAAGATTTTGGATGTCACCACGCGTGAGACCTATCGGTGGAAATAACTAGCCCTAAAATATGGGTGAAGGACAAAAACTATAGTAAGTTGATTCTCGAACTTATCTTGTTCCTTATCTCACATATACGAAAACATGCTAACGTTTCCTTTTACTGAATTCAGGTCTTCCGCAGGGCTTTGTTACAGTTCCCGAGGAGGACATTTTGGCTGATCCCGTAGATGCGGCAAGGTTATTGTATGAGTCCTTCGCCTTAACAGGTGTCTTCAGACCTTCTTATGGTGTGGGTTTTTCCTCTCGGAGTCCCCGACCGAAGAACATGCAACAAAAAAGGCGACGCTCTTCTATGACCGAGGGTAAAAATAAAAAGGTGATGAGTGTCATGCCCGAGCCAACCGAAGACATCGTGGTGATCGATAATGATGGACGATCCAGTGATAAGGGCGTACTACAAAGAAGATATGACCTTTATCAGTCAACAGACTGCTCGATCTGTTGAGCTTGTTACACCAACCGAGGACGAGGTCTAGGCACTCTAGAAGAGAGTGATATAGTAGAAGGTGCCAATTGTCGCTTTCAAGCCCCAATCGCTGCTCCCGGTACGATGAGGCTGGGTTCCAGGTTTCTTTCGTGTTTGGTTGACGAGTAACTAATAACTAGCACAACTTCTATCGTAGTTGCTTCACAACCCACAACGCCTTCAGCTTTATCTCCTACTTTGCCAATCATGGCTTCTCTACCAGCAATTGCAACATCATATCCACTGGCCGGAAACAACCGAGAGGAGGATGTTCCTCCTCCCTAGTCCCTAGTCCAGTGGAATTTAGGGAATAACTAATTGCCCCCCTTCGAAGATCCTCATAGGAGGAGGAGGAGTGTTTTTCTCTCGGTCTCTACCGGGTGCCATCTGATGTCCTGGTCGGTGGAACTTGCCAATAACCTGAAGCCTCTGGTCTTAGATAAAGATAGAAAAATATAGTCTCTCGCAGGAGAGTTTATGGTAAACAATGTCATGCACACTGCAGCAACTGTACGATCTTTGTTCCTTTTGCTGTTCCTTCCACCTTTACTATAACATGATTCTAATTTGAACTTTTGCTTTGCAAGCTAACTTCCTTGCTTTCGAGGGCATTCAAAGGTTGATCCTTGATAAAGAAAGGTTTTGGATGTGTTCTTCCCTCGATAGTATTTGGGTCCTGGGTATGAATTCTTTCGGAACCAACCCTTTACTGTGAGAGTTTCATAAGAGAGGGACCTCTTATGTTTACAGTGCTCTTGAAGAGGACGTCTCATATTTATTACGACTCTGGCATTTGAAGCACTTGGTTAAATTTCAAATGATAAACTTAATTCATCATTAGGAAAAGAAATTAGAAAAAAATAAAAGGACTTTTCTTTATTTCTTCCATTTTCAAACGTACATAAACATTTGTTGTGTTCAAAAAGAAATTGTCATTACTTGAGGCTAATTTTTGTACAACTTGTTTCTATGGGGCTAGTCGCGCAGTCCCCGGTCCCGATGATACATCTCTGTTCCCGAATTTCGTAGTCCCATTGTATGTGGCATTCATATTGCTGTTACTTGTATCATCCCCCTCGGTGTTCGAATGCGGAGCACGCAAATTTGAACTTTGAAGTATCGCTCCTTTGAAGATCCCACTAGTGAATGGTTGGATAATTTTTGGTTAGATAACAAGCTTCACTTCCCATTAGGAACATTGATATAGATCCAAAGGTTACCCAACCAACCCTTTGTGATTTGCACTCGTCGGGTAATATTTGGGCCGATAACAAGCTTCTGGTAGGAACTTTGCTATCAAGCAAAAAACTATCTAACCATCCCGTAATGTCTTATTTCTTTCACGTCTTGTCTTTTAAAGGTCATACTTCTATTGATGATGTTTTCTCCGTAGTATGCTTCCTGTTGCTTCCTTATTAAAAATTTTACCAGAAAAACCCAACTGGGATAAAAGCTGGACAAGGAAAAAAGAGTGCAGCACATACTTTCAGTATAGGCAGTGCTTATCAGCAATAATATCTTTTGAGGTGTTCCACGTTCCAGTTTCTCGGCAATTTTACTCCATCTTGATTTTCCAATTCGTATGATCCTTTCCTAGTGATAGCTAAAACCTGGTAGGGGCCTTCCCTTGTTGGACCCATCTTTCCTGCATTGATCTCTTAGGTATTTTAGGTTACTGTCCTTAAAAACAAATCCCCCACTTTGAAAAAATCTAGATTTACTCTTTAGTTGCAATATATTTTCATTCTTTATTTTTGGGCCACAATCTTTTTATGTTCCCACTCCCTAGGTTCGTTGAGCAGGTCTAATCTGACCATTAATGCTTCGTTATTTGCTTCTTCGTCCGCCTGAAAGTATCTCATGGTAGGTTCCCTACTTCCACCGGGATGAAGGCTTTTGCTCCATATATGAGAGAGAAATGTGTTTCCCCCTTGCTTGATTGAGCCGTTGTTCGGTATGTCCATAGCACTCTCGGTAGCTCTTTGGGCTATTTTCCTCTGGAAGCTTCCCATGTCTTTTTGAGATTTTCAATAATTACTTTGTTCATTGATTCCGCCTGTCCATTTGTGCTCGGGTGGTACGACAATGATGTAATTATTTTGATTTTCAAATCTTCAAAGAATTTTGTAACCTTTGCGCCTACAAATTGTGATCAGTTATCGCAGACTATCTCTTTTAGTATCCCGAACCTACAAATTATGTTCTCCCAAAAGAAATCGGCTACTTCGTGCTTACTGATCTTCCGATACCAACCTGCTTCAACCCACTTAGAAAAGTAATCAGTTAAAATCAAAAGAAATCTTTACCTTACCAGGAGCGTGCGTCAGCGGATCAACTATGTCGATTCCCCATTTCATGAATGGCTAGAGAGATAAAACTATGTTGATGTACCAACGATGCGTGGCGTTAACACTTATTGCATCTCTAAACATAATCTTTAACATCTTGTTCTATCCGGGGCCAGTAGTAATCTGCCCTAATCAGCTTTAATACCAAGGAATCCGTGCCCGAGTGATTTCCATAGATTCCTTCATGAACTTCTCTTATGATGTATTTAGCTTCGGAGGCTCCTAAACATCGAGTCAATGGGCCTTGAAAAGATTTTCTATTTAATTGACCTCCCATGAAGCATTGTCGAGCGGCTTTAATGCGCAGCGCCCGGGATACCTTGGGATATTCGTGTAGTTTTCCGTGCTCGAGATAGTCAATGATCTCATTCCTCTAGTCCCAAACCAAATTGGCTGCGTTTACTTCATAATATTTCATCCACATCAATTACCGAATGCATAATATGCACAACCGTATCGGGGTCTGATCCCTTTATTTTTTTTGGACGAACTCAGATTGGCTAATGCATCCGCTTCTGCATCTGCTTCGCTCGGGATATGGGTAATTGACTATTCCCTGAACCGTGCGAGCAGGTAATGGACTTTCTTACATATTGTTGCATGCGTTCCTCTTTGGTTTTGAAGATTTCGTAGACCTGATTGACTACCAGTTGGGAATTTTGATTTCTATGACTTTGGACTCTAGTCTTTAGACCAGCTCAAGTTCTACAATTAAAGCCTCACACTCGACTTTATTGTTAGTCAGAGGAACAACTCTTATGGCCTGCCTTAGGGTTTCTCCCGAAGGCATGATTAGTACTACATCTAGCTCGAACCCTTTCACATTGGAAGTTCCATCCATGAAAAGGTCCAGACTCCCGATGTCGATTCTGAAAACATCACCACTTTCATGGTAGCCAAAGGCAGCGATCCTGGACTTAAATTGGCCACGAAGTTGGCCAAAACTTGTTACTTGATCACAGTCCTAGGTTTATACTGTATGTCAAATTCAGTCATTTTGACTTCCCACTTGGCCAATCGACCTGAAAATGTAGGTTTGTGAAGGATATTCCGCATGGGAAAAGTTGTCACCATGGCTATCGGGTGGCACTGGAAATAAGGCCTAAGCTTTCGAGCGATGACTACGAGAGCTAGAGCTAGGTTTTTAAGGTGTGGTTAGCGAGTTTCCACTCCCGTTAAAATTTTACTGACATAATAAATAAGAGATTATGTACCTTCGTCTTTACGGACTAAAACGGAACTTACCGCTACCTCCGAGACCACTAGGTAAATCAACAATTATTCGCCTTCGTCCAATTTAGATAATAATAGAGGGCTCGATAGATACCTTTTCAAATATTCAGAGCCTACTGGTATTACAGAGTCCATTCGAAGTTTTTCTTCTTTTTTAGAAGCGAAAAGAAGTGATAACGTTTTTCCAAAAATCGGAAAATGAATCTTCTTAAGGAGGCCAGTCTTTCTGTCAATCTTTGAACCTCTTTCACGTTTGATAGCTGGTTGGGGATGTCCTCGATGACTTTAATTTTGTTTGGATTGACTTTGATCCCATTTTGTGACACCAAGAACCCTGAGAACTTATCGAAGCTGACTTCGAATGCACATTTTTTGGGGTTAATCTTCATGTTGTGCTTCCTTAATATGTCAAAGGTTTCTTTTAGTTGTTTAAGATGATCACCTGCATTCAAAGACATAAATAGCATATCATCTATGTAAACTTCTATAGTTTTTCCTATTTGTTTTTCAAATGTTTTGTTTACAAGCCTTTGATAAGTGACTCCAATATTCTTGAGCCCAAAGGGCATCACATTATAGCAATTTATGAACGAAATCTTTTCCTGATCCTTTGGGTTCACTTTGATTTGGTTGTGCCCGAAATAGGCATCGAGGAAACTCATCAACTCGTTCCCAGTCGTCAAATCAATCATTTTATCAGTTCTAGGCAATGAAACTGAGTCTTTTGGGCATGCCTTATTGAGATCCTTATAATCTACGCACATGCGGAATTTGTTATTATTTTTTAGAACTACTACTACGTTAGCTAGGTAGTCAGAATAATTTACCTCCCAGATTGAACCGATATCAAGCAATCGAGTTATGTCACCTTTGACGAAATTGTTTCTCACCTCGGCAATATGGAGTTTGTTCTGCCTTACCAGAGGGATGTTAGCATCCAAGCTTAGCTTATGTATGACCACTTATGGAGGAATACCTATCATATATGCATGCGGCCATGCAAACCGTCAACATTAAATTTAAGAAATTCAATAAATCCTAACCTGAGCTCAGGGTTTAATCCAATTCCCAAGTGGAACTTCCTCTCCAAGAATTTCTTAAACAATAAGATTTGCTCGAGTTCTTCTGTTGTGGATTTGTTTGTGTCTGTTTCTTCTGGTACCTGGAAATATGTTGGTACCTAATTAGATTCCGAATCCTTTCCTCCCTATTGTCTTCATTCGGCTCGGGAGCAAGTACCAGTTAATGTAATTGCTATGCTGTATGATCCTTCCCTTTGTTATCAAAAACTGAGATTGCATCCATCTCCCTTGCTGTTGGTTGATGTCCTCTTATCTATTTAATTCCCTCCAGAGTTGGGAATTTCAGGAGTTTATGGTATGTTAACGGCACAACCTTCATGTTCTTCCAAGAATGATATTGTAACCCATAGCGCCATCTACTACTTTGAAAAGGATCATCTTCATTACCTTTTTGGAATTCATAGGCATCATGATTTCCCCTCGGGTTGTTACGCTTGCTAGATTGAGCCCGTAAAGGAGCTTTGTGACCGGAATAATGCTTCTGGTTAGCTTGGCTTGTTCGAACATTCTACTTTAGATAATGTTCGTTGAACTCCCTAGGTTCACTAAAACATGTATAATCTTAAAGGTGATGTCCTCCTCAGTGGCTTCCCAGAGTCTCTTGCTATGGGTCTCCGATACATTTATCTTTTTTGCTATCGAAAAAGTCACACCATTAATCTTGTTCCCTCTGAAAATCATGTTGATCATCAGACGAGGGGGATCTTCTCCCGTTTTCGAGGATTCCGCGTTATTCCGATTGCGACCATAGTTGTTTTTACCCCAGTCACTTAAGAACTCTTCGAGATGTCCGTTTTTTAGAAATATTGCCACCTCCTTGCGCAGATGTCGACAGTCCCTAGTTCGATGAGCGTTGGTCCCATGATACTCACACCATATAAGAGGAGACCCCAGTCCGAGATCAAAAATGCATTCATATAGGATGAGTTATCCAAGCTTCTAAAAATAGGATCCATCCATGAAGTTAAATACCAGGATTGGTTAACTAACATAGTGGTAGTATCTAAAAAAAGAAATAAACTATGTGTATGGATTATAAAGACCTAAACAAAGCATGCACGAACTGGCTGGGCACGAGATCACGATAGCTAATCGAATGATCGATATCATGGCTGGGCACGAGATATGTAGTTTTCTCGACACTTACTCTGGGTACAGCCAAATTAGGATGCACCTGAACGATCAAGAAAAGACTTCTTTCATAACAAAATTTAGCACCTACTGCTACAACGTAGTGCCGTTTGGATTAAAGAACGCCGGTACCACCTACCAACACCTATTAAAATAGATGTTCGAAGAACAAATAGGAAAATCAATGAAAGTTTATATTGACGATATACTGGTCAAGTCCCTGCGATCAGAGGACCATTTGAAATATTTGTAGAAAACCTTGACATATTGAGGAAATACAATATGAATGTAAACCCAGAGAAGAGGGTTAGTTCAAGAAAATTCCTCAGGTTCAGGGTACTTAATCGGGGAATAGAAATCAACCCCAAAAAAATAAAGGCCATAGAGGAAATCACCATAGTGGACGACGTCAAGGCGATGCAAAGACTGACCAGGCGTATATCCACATTGGGCTGGTTCATCTCGAGGTCCTCAAACAAGAGCCATCGGTTCTTCTCACTATTGAAAAAGAAGAATAATTTTTCCTGGACTCCAGAATGCTAGTAAGATTTGAAGAACTCAAATGATACTTGTCGACCCCCCTCCCCCGTTGCACACTCTGAGGTACACGAAGAGTTGTACCTCTACTTGGAGGTTTTCGAGGTGGTATTAAGTTGTGTCTTAGTGCAGGAGAAAGAAGGTACATAATTGACTATTTATTATGTTAGTAGAATTCTAGACGATGCCAAATAAAAGTATCCTCACCTAGAAAATTTAGCGCTCGCCTTGCTAAGCACTTCCAGGAAGCTAAAATTATACTTTCAGTGCCACCCCAAATGTGTTGTAACATTTTACCCACTGAGGAATATCATGCATAAGCCCAAGCTCTCAGGTTAGTTGGCCAAATATGTCGTAGAGATTAGCAGATACGATATCAAGTACCGACCCCGAACTGCCATAAAATCTTAAAATTTATAACACTTCGTGGCCGACTTTACACCGGCCTTAATATTCGAAGTCAAAAAGGAGTTACTACTCACCTCGAGGGTTCAGGAATATGGACCCTGTTGATACCCAATTTTTCCCTATATATTTTCTATATATACTCAAATACTTTCACAATAGCATATGTATGCATATATAAGCATGCCCAAAGGTTTTGGTATTTTTCCTCAAATTTTTAGGGGTTTTTAGAATTAATTTATTATCTATTTTTAACAGTGCAAAATCCAAAATTATTCTCAAATTATCATTTTTGGCAAATAATGTATTTCATTCTCATATTTACAACAAAATATAATTAATATAATTTTTACAAATTTATTCAGAATTTCTAAAGCTTAATTGCATGAAATTGCAATTATAGCCTATTTTATAATTAATCGCGTTTTATAGTTATAAAATTGTTCCTAATATTTTTAGATTATTGTTTATATATTATTAATTAGTTCAATTTTTTAATTCACTTTTAAATTATTTTTAGCTATTTTTATTAAATAAAATGAGAAAAAGTGGCTATTTAAAACTTGGCCCTATTTCCTTGCAATTTTAGCCTTAATTACACCCAATTCAAACCCCAATTTCAGCCCCATCTCAAACAACCCAAACCCAATTCAATTAACCCGGCCCAGCTCTAATTCAATCTGAGCCGTTGATCAAATGAGATCAACGGCCCAGATTAGTTTGCCTAAAATAAATCAAACGACCCC
>MU761854.1:42218-52357 GCA_026770625.1 Nicotiana glauca | reverse complement strand
CCCATGATCATTGCTGAGATATACCGTGCCTTGAACAATTGTCAACAACAAGGCAGTCATTTTGAGGGTTGTAACTTGCTACTTCAGCTATGGCTCATGGAACACCTCCAGAAAGGGGAATACCGACAAGAGATCTTACGCAGGGATTGGGATGATCGTATCGCCTTCTATCAACCAAGGCATATGAATTACATGCCTAGAATGTTTGCACAGCCAGAGGACATTAGAGGATGGGTCGAATTATTTGAAAATCTGAAAGAAGACCAGGTACAGTGGATGTTTGAATAGTTCCCCATGGATGAGTTCATTGTTCGATCCTGAGATGCGCCATTTCTCATACAGATTGATTTGAGGGGAACTTATCCTTACATTCCTCTCCGAGCCATGAGGCAGGCTGGTAGGAAGAAAATCATACAAAGGGTCGAAAAGACAAGTCACCTCAGGGCTGATTTCCTGGATGACGATAGCGCTCACCGGTGTCAAGCTCAACATTTGTGGCATAGCAAGATCGTTTTGGAGAAAGAATCCATTGAGCCAGATAGGTATCACGCCGACTGTGTGCCACACTATTTGGGTTGGCTAGAAGACAATGGCATGGGTCACCCCGAGTTTGTTTAAGGTCACAGAATTATTGATGAGCACGCTTAAGCACGAGCTAAGTACAATTAGCTATGCAAGAGAATTCGAGAGTGTGAAAGTGAGCATCGGGAAATACAAGAAGCCCATCAGAAATTGATCGAGGAGTGGAAAGAAATGGCTGTCAGCGCCAACAACCGGCTAGGGTATTTGAAGCGAGGTCTAGTGGAGCTGGAAGGAAAGTTCATCAAAAGGACTGAAGATTGCCAAAACGCTGAAGGAAATGCGAGCGGACATCTGGCTCGAGCCTACTTACTGCTAGGATTGCACGAGTTGGTGGAGCTGTTTGTTGGAGCCAAAGATGCCAAATCTGGGGAAGGTCCTTCTGGGACCAAGTAGTCGCTTATTCTTTTAATGACGTAATAAGCCAATGGCCAATAGTGACATTTTTAGAGTCGTTTTAGATTCGTCTTATTTTTTATCAATAAAATGAGGCATTTAGCATTATAAGTTCTCCAAAAATATTTTTCGCTAGGCCTACCTCGGGCACAACGAGGCACCAAAATTAGGACGCGATTTACATTCTCGCACAATGTGTTTAAATACTGCAATACTTTTCCTCAGAACCCGCACTAACTTGTTACCTTTTGTTTTTCTTTTATTTTTTATTCTCCTCCCCAAAGGTTAGTTAGTGCATTCTGGCACCATCAGCATATTCCATAAGATCCAAGGGCCCTCCAGCTCTTCCTCCTCCGAGTCCTGTCCGGAACAAGAACAAAGGAAAGATGGAAAACACAAGTGCTAGAAAGGAGATTGAAAAGGAGGAAACTTCTCAGGGTACCCCAATTGCTAAGGGAACTGCTGCTCATCTTGAACAAAAATTGCTGAAATTCCAGGAAGAATTGGACCAAGTTCGGAACTTGGCAAGCCTATCATTCTCTCTCGCTGCTCCTGATAACATCACCCAAAACTCCGCACCTTCACAAAACACCCCGTAACCCCAAATACAGCCTACCCATGCTCAAACCTGCTACACATGCAACAACGCTCCACTGCTCATTCCCGAGCCACCAAACACCACAAACGACCACCTCCATAACACTCCTATCTTTGTGGAAACTGTACCTCACTACACCCAACTGATCTCAAATGTACCTGAGTCGGATGACAAAGACTCCCTCATCAGGAACTTAGCAGCTGAGCTCAACAAGTTAACTAGCCGGGTCCAGGGTGTCGAACGTAGCAAAGGCATTGAGGGACTGAACTATGAAGGCTTGTGCATTCAACCAGATGCTGAACTTCCGGAGGGATACAAACCTCCCAAGTTAGAAATGTTTGATGGAACCGGAGATCCCAGAGTCCACCTAAGGACCTATTGCGACAAGTTAGTTGGGTTGGGAGAGATGAGAAAATCCGCATGAAGCTCTTCATAAGGAGTTTGAAGGGAGATGCACTATCCTGGTATATCAGTCAGGACCCCAGGAAGTGGACGAGTTGGGTGAGCATGGCATTGGACTTCATGGATAGATTCTGGTTCAACACCAAAAATGCACCGGATGTGTTCTGCATACAGAATTTGAAGAAAAAGCCCACTGAAACATTCCGCGAGTATGCTACTCGATGGAGGTCAGAAGTTGCAAAGGTCAGGCCAGCCCTAGAAGAAGAGCAAATGAATAGGTTCTTCGTCTGGGCTCAGGACCCTCAATATTATGAGAGGTTGATGTTGATCTAGGGTTAGAGATTCTCGGATATCACCAAACTTGGAGAAAGAATCAAAGAGGGCATAAAAAATGGTATGGTCACAAATCTTGAAGCATTGCAAGCCACCAATAAGGCTTTGCAAACTGGGGGCACGTCCAAGAAGAAAGATGTGAGTGCCGTGATGGTCGCACAGGGAGCCAAGTCACCACCAAAATACCACACTTACACGTCACCTCCACTGACATATCAGCCTATCCCGAATTACCAAGCACCCACACCCTCCTATCCACCTCCCGTTTACCAATCCTCTCCACCCCTCACATATCAACCCACTTCACCTAGATATTCTCAACCGTCACCTATTTACCAAGTTTACAATGCTCAACTCCCTCATTACCAGTCACCACCCACCCGCCAAAATTTCCCGAGACCCAGACCAAATTTTGACCGCAAACCTCCCAGACAATACACAGCCATCGCTGAACCAATTGACCAGCTATATGAAAGGCTTAAAGCCGCTGGTTATGTCACTCATATCCCAACCAAAGCTCCAGAAAATCCCTCCCAGTGGATCAGCCCCAACAAGACCTGTGCTTATCACTCCGGCATGAAGGGGCATACCCTTGACGAGTGCCGTTCATTGAAAGACAAGATTCAAACCTTGATCGATAATAAGGTCATCGTAGCAAAGGGGACCACTCCTAACGTTCGATACAACCCCCTGCCTGACCATAAAGGTGGAGACATTCATATGATTGAGATCGAGGATGATTGGGACACCAAAGGGTCGATAGGTTTGATTGCTGAAGGGGATGAACCAAAGAAGCCAGTGGTTACCCTTAACCCAATTGTTGTACAGAATCATCCCTCCAAGGAAGACGAAGTAAATATGTCTATACCTCTTGAATTTGAAGTACCTCCATCTACAAAGACTCCTGGGCCAATCGAGGTTAAGTTTGGAGTTCCAAAGGCACCTACACCCTTTGAAGTTGCTGTGCTACCACCAGAGGTGCCTATTCCGGTGGCAATGACTGACATAACACCATTCCACTCGAATGCTATACCATGGGATTACACTGCCGAAGCCAGGAGGAAAGGAAAGATCAGGATAGGAGAAACAATTATCGCGCAAGGAATGACTAGAACAGGGAGGGTCTACACCCCAGAGCACCTAGCCGAGTCCGGTAAGCAAGCCCCAGGATGTCCTATTGAAACGGGGCCCGACGATCTTTGGAGGAAAATACAGGCTAAGGAGTACTCGGACGCTGAACAGTTGAATAAAACACCAACACAAATATCTATCCTGGCTCTTCTGCAGAGTTCAGACACTCACAAGAATGCCTTAATGAAGATACTGAGCAAAGCCTATGTGCCCAACAATATAACCGGGGGTGAAATGGCGAATATGGTGGGGCAAGTTCTAGAGAGCCATAAAATAACTTTCCATGAAGATGAGTTGCCACCAGAAGGTCTGAGCCACAACAAGGCATTGCACATCACCTTGCAATGCGAATATTATTTCATCACTAGAGTCCTGATTGATGGGGGATCGAGCCTCAACATTTGTCCGCTTGTAACTCTCAGAACTCTGGGGAAAAGCCTACACGAGATCAAAGATGGGGCTATCAATGTCAAAGCCTTCGATAGGTCCCAGAGATCCACTATTGGAGAAATCAGCCTATGCTTGCAAATGGGGCCAACCTGGTTCGACGTCTACTTCCAAGTAATAGACGTCCCGGCATCCTACAACTTGCTATTAGGATGCCCCTGGATCCACGCTGCTGGAGCCGTAGCCTCGACCCTGTATCAAGCGGTAAAGTTTGAATGGAACCACCAAGAAGTGATCATTTATGGCGATGGTAGTAACCCCATATATAGTCGCCAAACCATCCCAATGATTGGGGGAAGAAGGAGAATAAGAGGAGAAACATACCACCACATCGAAAGGGTCAATGCTATAGATAAGGATAAGTGGTGGGACAACAAGATCGAGAGTATCCTGAATTGGCATGGGTATGAGCCTAGTCTTCAGGGGATCACTAAGCCCATCAAACTAAAGAAGCATGGTACCATATTTGGCCTAGGATACGATTATACTTGGGAGGAGTTCCAGAACTGGTCGGCACCATGGCGTGGACCCTACTATCCATTGGAGTTTCTGATACCTAGCTTGGAGCAGACCTTCCAACCAGCAGATACTATATATGGGTCGGAAGAAGATGAGGCATTGGCAGGCATGAAGATTTTGTTCCTGGAGGATAATGATATGGACTGCTGTGTTCTTTTCAAGGAGGAGGGGGAGGAAGGCCCTTCCATACAAGATGTGAACAGAGGAGACCGCCTCAGAAACTGGTCAATTAGGACCGTTAGGGCCCGGAAAGCTTCGGGGTAGCAAGGCTAAACAAAAGCACCATGCATCACATTTTTAGCTTACTTTACTAGTTGATTTTATTTTTCTGCATTATCTTTTATTTCAAAAAGAGCTCCGATGTTTCAAACTATTATGGATTTAATCAAAGCATTTCAATTTATCATATATATCTTGCTTATTATTTTCTCTATCATTTACTCTATTTTATACAACATTACTATTACTTATCTTGACGATGAACCAACGACTGTGACTTGCAACGAAACAACACAACAAAAGGATGTAGACTCAGAAGAAGATGAGATACCCGAAGAGGTCGATAGAGAAGTTGAGAATTTTGAGAATAGAAGTCCAACCTGGAAGAAACTAAGGTCATTAATTTGGGAGATACAACTAATGTTAAGGAAACCAGCATCAGTGTTCACTTGTCGCCATCAGAGAAGGAGAAATATACGGAATTTTTGAAAGAATATGAGGACATATTTTCCTGGTCATATGATGATACGACTGGCCTCAGGACGTCCATTGTATCTCACAAACTGCCAACAGACCCGACTTGTCCGCTAGTAAAATAGAAGCTCAGGAAATTCAAACCCGACATGAGTTTGAAAATCAAAGAAGAGGTTACTAAGCAAGTCAAAGCCAAAATTCTCAGGGTAGTGGAATATCCAACATGGTTAGGCAACATTGTTCCAGTACCAAAGAAGGACGGGAAGGTCAGAATCTGTGTCGACTACCGGGATCTCAACCGGGCCAGTCACAAAGATAACTTCCCCTTGCCAAACATACACATTCTTATCGACAACTGCGCCAAGCACGAGTTGCAGTCCTTTGTTGATTGTTTCACCGGGTATCATCAGATATGGATGGATGAGGAGGATGCAGAGAAAACGGCTTTCATCACGCCGTGGGGAATGTATTGCTACAAAATGATGCCATTCGGATTGAAGAATGCTGGCGCCACCTACATGAGAGCCATGAATACTATCATTCATGACATGATACACAAGGAGATCGAGGTGTATGTGGATGATGTCATTATCAAATCCAAGAAAGCCGCTGATCATATAGAAGATCTGAGGAAATTCTTCAACAGAATGAGAAGGTACAATCTGAAACTGAATCCAGCCAAATGTGCATTTGGGGTTCTATCCGGAAAACTGCTGGGTTTCATCGTGAGTCGTCGAGGAACCGCTGAAGAACAAGAAGGACGTGATGAGTTTCTTGGGAAGACTCAACTACATCAGCCGGTTCATAGCTCAGTCCACAGTCATTTGTGAACCCATCTTTAAAATGTTAAAGAAAGACACTGCTACTAGATAGACCGACGATTGTCAAAAAGCCTTCAACAGAATCAAGGAATACCTGTCAATGCCACCAGTCTTGGTTCCGCCCGAGCCAGGAAGGCCCTTATTGCTTTATCTCATAGTTTTGGATGGAGCATTCAGTTGTGTTCTGGGACAACATGATGAAATGGGAAGAAAGGAGCAGACCATCTACTATCTCAGTAAGAAATTTAACCCGTACGAGGCCCGATATTCCTTATTAGAACGCACTTGTTGTGCTCTGACTTGGGCATCTAAAAAATTGAGGCATTATTTCTGTGCCTACACTACCTATCTTATATCCAGGATGGACCCGTTGAAGTATATCTTCCAGAAGCCCATGCCCACAGGCAAGCTCACCAAGTGTCAAATCTTGTTAAGTGAATTCGACATTATTTACGTGACTCAGAAAGTAGTTAAGGGCCAGGCCATAGCAGATCACCTTGCCAAGAATCTTGTTGGCGGAGAATACAAACCCCTGAAAATGTATTTTCCCGATAAAGAAGTGTCCTTCCTTCGTAGGAGAAGATATTGTAGAATCCTACCATGGTTGGAGATTGTTTTTTGATGGAGCCACAAATTTCAAAGGAGTTGGCATAGGAGCAGCCCTGGTATCAGAAACCGGCCAGCATTACCCGGTATCCGCCAAGCTTAGGTTCCCTTGCACAAATAATATGGCCGAATATGAAGCTTGCATCCTGGGACTCAAGATGGCCATTGACATGAACATTCAAGAGTTACTAGTGATCGGGGACTCATACCTGCTCATACATCAAGTTCGAGAAGAATGGGCCACCAAAAACTCTAAGATACTTCCCTATTTGAATCACATACAGGAGTTAAGGAAAAGGTTCACAAAAACGGAATTTCAGCATGTCCCCAGGGTCCAGAACGAGTTCGCTGACGCATTGGCTACTCTGTCATCCATGATCCAACATCCAGACACAAATTTCATTGATCCCATTCTAGTAAGGATTTATGATCAGCCAGCTTATTGTGCACATGTTGAGGAAGAAGCGGACGGAAAACCATGGTTCCACGACATCGAAGAGTACTTGACAACAGGAAAGTATCCAAAACTTGCCAACGCTACTCAAAAGCGCACACTTCGGAGGTTATCCAACAACTTCTTTCACAGCGGAGGAATCCTGTATAGGAGGACTCCCAATTTGGGTTTGCTAAGGTGTGTCGAATCAAAAAAACATCCAGACTATTGGACGAAGTGCATGCGGGGACGTGCGGACCACACATGAATGGTTTTGTCTTAGCAAAGAAGATACTACGAGCAGGGTATTTTTGGATGACTATGGAAACAGACTGTATCCAATATGTTCGTAAAATGCCATCACTGTCAGATACATGCAGACATGATAAAGGTGGCTCCAAACGAGCTTACTGCAACAAGCTCACCATGGCCATTTGCCGCCTGGGGGATGGATGTCATCGGACCTATCAAGCCCGCCGCATCAAACGGGCATAGATTTATCCTGGTGGCAATTGATTTCTTTACTAAATGGGTTGAAGCAGCGTCGTACAAGGCAGTGACTAAGAAAGTTGTGGCAAATTTCATCCGTGATCGTATTGTTTGCCGATTCGGGATTCCAGAATCAATCATCACTGATAATGGTTCCAATCTCAAGAGCGACCTAATGAAAGCAATGTGTGAGGCACTCAAGATCAAACACAAGAACTCCACAGCCTACAGGCCTCAGATGAATGGAGCTGTGGAGGCATCCAACAAGAATATCAAGAAGATATTAAGGAAGATGGTCGAAAGCCACAAACAATGGCATGAGAAGTTATCATTTGCTTTGCTGGGATACCGCACCACAGTTCGCACATCGACCGGAGCAACTCCGTACATGCTGGTTTATGGTACAGAAGCGGTCATCCCCGCCGAGGTGGAAATTCTCTCCTTGAGGATCATACAAGAAGCAGAGTTGGATGACGCAGAATGGATAAAAGGTCGCTACGAGCAGTTAGCCCTTATAGATGGGAAAAGAATGAATGCAGTTTGCCACGGTCAGTTGTATCAGAACAGAATGTCCAGAGCCTTCAACAAAAGAGTTAAGCCAAGAAAGTTTACACCGGGGCAGCTGGTGTTGAAGAAAATATTCCCACATCAAGATGAAGCCAAGGGGAAATTCTCTCCCAACTGGCAAGGTCCGTACATGGTTCACCGGGTTCTAACTGGAGGAGCCCTTATTCTTGCAGAAATGGACGGAGAGGTTTGGCCAAAGCCAATCAATTCAGATGCAATGAAACGATACTATGTGTGACCACCTATGATTTTTCTATAATGTAATTTGAACTACGCCTGACATGATTCCCGTTTAAGAAGGGATACGTAGGCAGCCCTATGGGTTCGGTCACAATTTAGTAAAAATCTTCATTTCCCCCTATTATTGGAACTGAGGCAGAATTTTGAGGAGGACCCTCAAAATTCCGAAGTCAGCCTTCAGCCACTCATCGCCAAGGATGTCACCTTAGTGGACTGGGGCAGAATTTTGAGGAGGACCCTCAAAATTCCGAAGTCAGCCTTCAGCCACTCATCGCCAAGGATGTCACCTTAGTGGACTGGGGCAGAATTTTGAGGAGGACCCTCAAAATTCCGAAGTTTATTTTTGCATTTGTTCAATGCAGCCGTCAGAAGTGCCAGCTCAGTAAACAGGGGCAGAATTTTGGGAAGGACCCTCAAAATTCTGGAGCAAGAGAGGTTGCGATGCTTTGAACCACGTTGCAGTCGTTGGTTCATTTGAACAAAACCATTTTCTATTTTCGTTGTACTTGTTAAATCATGCATAACTATGACAGTTGCTGTTTAGCAATGCTACCCCAAATGATGCACGCAACGTCGGAGGCTACGGGAAACAAACTAACCTTTCCCCCTTGACAAAGCTCACAATTTTCTTTAGATGCAGGCGCCGAGACACAAACATATTACACAATCGCATTGAACAATGGCACCTATTCGCATTTTTTGTTGTCCGCACGCAATATTACCCAGTAGCCGCAATATCACAATCAGTTACCAGCAATCAGCTAAGAATCTCTATTACCATCTGCATTCCTTGCATTGCATAAGGCTACTTTTCTGCCTTCCGAGGTTAAGCTCTACCTCCATCTTGCATGGCTGAAATAACGCCCCATTATCCTTATTACATGGCTAAAATATCGCCACTTTCACTTACATCTTGCAATCGGCTGAAATATCGCCAAACTTTATTTAAATCTTCTGTCGGCTGAAACATCGCCATTTTTATTTTTTCACATCGGCTGAAACATCGCCTGTTTTATTTAAATTTCCTTCGGCTAAAATATCGCCATTTACGCTTTTGCATCGGCTGAAATACCGCCAAATCTTGCATCACATGGGTTGAAATATCGCCAAATTGTCCAAAGGCATCATCGTTCGGAGGCATCATCTTCATAGCCCGAGAATACCATGCCATGGCCCGAGGACCCCAATTTATATCTTGCATATCATTATTCAAAGGCATCATGGTTCGGAGGTGCCATTATCATAGCCCGAGAATGTCATCTCATAGCCTACGAATCCTTTAATTTTGCGCTTCATGGCCCAGGACATCATGGTCCGAGGACGTCATCCTAACCGTCCAAGGACAACATTCATGGTCCAATGGGAACATGCATCATGTTTAAGTTTTTGCACGATATGCGCCTATATTGCTCACTTGCAGGTACATCGGCTAGCAACGGCCGTCTCAGCAGGAGAGATCCCGCTCCGATTCTCGTAGCCGATTGGCTGCCCAAGTACCTATGGTCTCTCCAAAACCTCGCGTCCGTCCTTTCGAATCTCCATCAGCATGTTCCGTCAATGGCCCCTGAACTACATACAACTTGATTACTGTAAGACCAGGGATATGTAGGTAGCTCAGAAACCGGAGCTCGGTCAAAATTCTTTTCAAATCACCGTTTTCGGTCAAAATTGGCCATCATATCTTTACCCGACAACTCTTTCATCCTTTCCAGGTAAAGAGGGGCAGCTGTTGATACCCAATTTTTTCCTATATATTTTCTATATATACTCAAATACTTTCAAAATAGTATATGTATGCATATATAAGCATGCCCAAAGGTTTTGGTATTTTTCCTCAATTTTTAGGGGTTTTTAGAATTAATTTATTGTCTATTTTTAACAGTGC
>MU761854.1:13127-39531 GCA_026770625.1 Nicotiana glauca | reverse complement strand
ATTCTTTGACTAATTTCAGAGTTAATTTATATGTTTACCATATTTGTGTACTTAAACATATTGTTCGAATGCTCAGCATATATTTTCCTTATTTGGAGCATTATGTATTTGGCCTTTATTACATGTTGCATGCCTACTACTCTTACTGTGGTGTAATTAATCGTCTGATTGATTCTTTCCTTATCTGATACTCCCATTCAAATCATGAATCCCTAGTTTAAAGGAATTAGGTCCGGTGATTGATTCAAATTGGTACTGTTTCTATAACTATGTACTTGTTACCCTATTCTCGATTGGTTTTCAAAAACTATAAGTACTCCTCTTCTCTTCTCACTCAAAACACGAACATAATTTATTCCGAACTCCCTCTCTTACACAAAATACATTCAGTGCTCTTTTGTTATACACAATCTCTCTCACTTCTTTTGAGACTACTGGTTACTCAGCTAGTTTGAAACCCAGGCTGAATTTTAGCCTGCTATTTGCTTGGGTCTGCTATTGCTGCTCACTTCTCTGCTATTGCTGCTCACTTCTCTACTATTGCTGTTCACTTCTTTGCCTACTGCTGCTCTCTCTGCATATTGCTGCTCACTCCCTTGCACACTATTGCTCACCACTTAGCATATTATAGCTCACTACTGCCCTGCATTACCTTGCCTTCAACTGGTATGTCTCCTATTTGATTTACAGCTTCAAAGCAATATGTTTCTATTTGTATTGCACTTTCTCTTATTTCTGGTAGGTTTCTACTTATGGTTTTGTTGTTCTTACTGCAATTAGCATGCCTCTGTGTTGATTAATATGCCTATCTTAGTCTGGCATTCCCATTACTCCCTGTGCTTGTTTCCTACATGTTTCTCCTTACCCCCTAACCCCAGTACATTATTAGCATGTTATTCAGGACCCTCTTAGCCACTAAGTAGCCTTGAATCTCTTCCTGATGTGCGATCTGTCTAGTATCTATCAATCTCATGCTGTTTGAAACCTGCTTGATTGTTTAAGTTCTGAAGTGCTTGTAATTGTGTTCTCACTTATGAGTTACTTGTCCCCCATGTCCTCTGCCCCTGTTTGTGCTTGCCTGGTATTGTATCTTTTTTTGCTTTTCTCTCAAAACTGGACCCTCTTTCAAACTGTTTTTCAATTCAATCTCTTTAAAACTCTATCACAATCTCACTACTCCTAGAATTTAGGTTCTACCCCCTTGGTGTAAGCATTGCTTTGGGTATCTTGAGTACCCACTGAACTTTGATGCACAAGGCTGGTAATTCCACACTTGCACTGATTCAATGTTAATCTATTTGGGTGCCTGGTATTGGCCAAGGGCCCCAATGGGCCCTTAGGGAGCTTTGCAGCACCCAAACCTTGGTAAAGGCTGTGAAACCCGAAGGAAGTGAGGTTGGAGACTTGGGACTGGTTGAAGGCTCCCTATAGAGTAACTTCTTACCTTTTTTTCTTCACTACTGTAATTTAATTACCTTGGTTTGTAATAATTTGTAACGAATGATTGGGGTTTATAGTGAAATGGGGGGACTATGCATGCTTAGTTTAAGGGGTACGGGTAGAAAACATGCTTGTAGGGTTTTTCTTATTTGTGCAATAGACATCCTGTCTAGGACATGCATCTCACATGACTAGAAATCCTATTTTTAGGCTCTTTTACTTTCAACTTGTTATTTACTTTCTAATCATAATCAGTTAATAACCAACAAGTTACTGCTACTGCATTTAGATACCATGTTTTTGGACCTTTATGTGCATTAGATATCATGTACGTAGGTCTCTATTTGCAACTGTTGAATGCCTCACTAACTTCGTTGACAACGTAAGTCTGGCTAACAGTCTCTCTTAAAACTGAATATCAAGCATGCAATTAGGCAATATATATAACGCTTAGGCAAGATTTAGGACCTAATAAATCGATTAATCATATTTCCGCCTATTTTAGACTATACTACACTTTTTGACTGTCTGAACTTGTTTCTCATTTTCACCTCTCTGAAGTCCGCTTGGTTTTCCTACTAGACTCCCGTCCCATTTAAATCACGTCTATATGTTTTCTACTAAGTTACCTTTCCAGTCCAGAATTGGACTACTGTTTTCTAAAACTTATCAGAATA
Organism: Nicotiana glauca; assembly: GCA_026770625.1. Lineage (NCBI taxonomy): Eukaryota > Viridiplantae > Streptophyta > Magnoliopsida > Solanales > Solanaceae > Nicotiana > Nicotiana glauca. The sequence goes on along the minus strand of MU761854.1, from coordinate 37,414 downwards.
ATATGTCCTTAAATATCTTCTATAATTTTTTTTCAAAGGTATATTTTAACACTAATACTTAGTGCTATCTCTCTTTTCACATTTCGGAAGTCCTGAATGGTTTTGCATCTGTGCTATACGTTTCTACCTCTACCGTCCGAAACTATGCTACTTTTTGCTCTTAGCAGAATGCTACATCCATTATAGTTTATTATACATTTTCAAGTGCGTTGCAAAGTGTTTTCCTACTGATTCCTAAACTGTTGTACATTTACTGCCATTTTCTCAAATGCTAAATATTTTCAACCAAGTTTTTTTTTGAAATTTTGGTTAAGTTTTCTGCTCCTATTGTAACCTATATTTCGACATTCAGCTTTTAAAGTCTCATTTCTTTGGACCTTAAATGTGTTTGAGACGTGATAATTATATGCCTATATATGGAGGGATGTTTGAGCCTTTTACATGCTCTTTATATGATTCTTTTAAGTGAAGTCCTATTTGTTTTGTATGTCGCTTAGTATTTTGACCTTTAAAACTAAAGGTTCAACCTAGTTCTTACCCTATAGGAATAGTGGTCCTAAATACCCTCTAGGACCTATAAGACGGGACGGGTAATAGCACGCGATAAGCATTCGTGACCAATCCACACGTTTAAATAACCTTTACGGGGCGGGAAGGGTAGAATATGGATATGATGACCGGTGCGCTAATATCTCGTGCGACCCCTCTTTGAGTAGTGATTGCTGGGTATTGTACCGATGTGATTCATATTGTATTTAAACCTAGGACCTCTTTCCCCTTTTCTTTACTTGTATAATGTTTTTTCTTAAATTTATGTTCCAATTAGTCCTTCTTTTTTAAAATCACTTATGTCCTTTCCCTTCCTTTCTAAAATTTTACATTTTGTTTGTAAGTACTATATGCAAATTTTATGTGTTTCTTTCTACTCTTCTTAAAGTAACAATTAAGCATGGCCGGGAACCACACTAGTGGATCTTGAGGGGTGCTTAACACCTTCCCCTCGAGATAATCTCAAGCCCTTACCCGAACTCTGGTTTTTGTTCAAAAAATCTTCTTCTTTTTCTTTAAAGTATCCTTAGGCACTATAATCATTAGGTGGCGACTCTTCAAATTCCATAACCCGATTCCTCAAAAGGGAATGAAAGTTGTTTTGTCCATAATGTCGTAAACCTGATTTCGCCTTAGAAAAAAGGGGGCGTCGACAGACCCTATTGATTGATGATGCCTCCAATGTGAAGGGCTTCGAGCTCGATATTTTTCAAAACCACATAAGGAATTTTAATTAGGAAGTCTATTAGAACTGTAAAATTGACTAACAATGAAGCCGATTATGAGGCCAACATTGCAGGTCTAAAATTGGCTAAGGGCCTCAAGGCCGAAGTTATCGAAACCAAATGCGACTCCCTCATCTTCATAAATCAAGCCAATAGAATGTTCGAAGTAAAGAAAGAACGGATGCGAAGGTACTTTGACAAATTGAAGGTAACCCTACACCAATTCAAGGAATGGACTCTACAGCATGTACCCCAAGATCAAAATAGTAAAGCCGTTGCACTGGCCAACTCAGGGTTGTCTGTCGACTCCGATGAATTTAGTTTTGGGGCACTGCTACAACTGATGAATTTGGTGGTAAAAGAGGGTCACGCCAAAGTAAGATCGACATGTTAGAGTTAGGATTGGAGAAACAAATACATAGACTACCTGAAGATAGGAAAATTACCTTCGGATCCTAAGGAATTGAGAGCCGTGCGCACCAAGGCTGCCATATTTAGCTTAATCGAGTATGAATTGATTAGGATATCCTATTTTGGCCCACTAGACAGATGCTTAGGACTGGGAGAGACCGAATATGCCATGAGAGAAGTTTATGAGGGCACTTGCAGGAATCATTCAGGGGTAAAATCTTTAGTTCAGAAACTAATTAGAGCCAACTACTAGTGGAGTGAAATGGAAAAGGATGAAAAAGACTTCATGCTAAATTGCGACGAGTGCCAAAGACATGCCCCAATGATTCATCAAACAGGAGAAATGCTCCACTTGGTCCTATCACCATGGCCATTTATAATATAGGAATGGACATCATCGGTCCCTGCCATAGGCATCCGATAGAGTTCAATTCATACTATTCATTATCGATTACTTTTCCAAATGGTTTGAGGCTCAGGCATTTTCTGAGAGAAAGAAGTCATCGACTTCTTTTGGGATCAAATAATAAGTCGATTTCATCCAAGATCATTGGCGATAACAGAAAACAATTCATCGGCAGCAGGGTAAGTAAGTTTTTCGAAGACCACAAGATCAAAAAGGTATTATCAATACCTTACCACTCTACTGGGAACACGCAAGCAAAATCGACGAACAAAACTATACTCCAAAACCTGAAAAAGAAGTTGACCGGTTTGAAAGGAAAGTGAAAGGAAATCTTATTTGATGTCCTGTGGGCATACCGTATGACTTCAAATTCAAGTACCATGGCAACCCCATTTTCTCTGGTCTACGGAGTGGAAGCCTTAATACTAGTTTAGATAGGGGAACCGAGCCTTAGGATCCAGTATGCTATCGAAGAGTTAAATGGCGAGGTCACGACCACGAGCCTAGAATTATTGGACAAAAAATGAGAGGTCGCCCTGGTCCTGTTGGCTGCCCAAAAGCAACAAATAGGAGATACTACAATCAAAGATCCAACCTCTGTCATTTTCAAGTCGGGGGTTTGGTGTTGAGGAAGGTTACACTACGCACCAGGAACCTAAATGAAGGGAAACTGGGCCCCAATTAGGAAAGACCATATCGAGTCGTTATAATTACTGTTAAAGTCTCATACAAACTTGACTCGGGAAATGGTGAACAACTACCAAACAACTGGACGTGGAACACTTAAAGCAATACTACTGCTAAGGTATAAACTCAATTGCTTTGTAATTTAGTTGCATTACGGGCTAATGTATGCAAGGACTTGGCCAAGGGTGAATATGATTATTAGGTCTGAAAGTACGTGTTGTACTCTTTTTTCCTTGAACCGATTTGGTCCTGAAGCGGGTTTTTTGGCAAGGTTTTTAAAGAGGCAATTGTAAAACATGCTACCTTTGTTTTGAAGACAGACCTTAAATCAAAATTGATGATCATTTTCATCAGATCAATGATGTCTAATACATAAAAAATCATCCTCAAATACAAGAGGCTATCACCCCCAGGTTAGAATTCTTAGAAAGGGAAAATTTTATATGTCAAAAGCAAAGGCTTGGTGGTTATGATTCATTTTTAAGGATCAAACAGTCATATGAACCGTGCCCATGTAGACCACTCTAGCCATGACACAGAGCTTATGGGACTCCGATCATGTACCTGATAGTAGGCTATAATATCATATTTTAGCCGCTTAGTCCACTTTAATTTACTGCACTTTAATTGTGTTTGTACTTTAATCGCTAGTGTTTTCTACTAATTGCATTGTTTATGCCTTGTAAGAGTGATTTCGAGCGATAGAGATGTTATAGAGATAATTCGAGCTACTTGGAGCTTTGCAGTCTGAGTAGAAGCCCAAGGGATTAAGTCGGGATCACGTTCAGGGGTCGAGGCGACATATGGATATCACAGAGTCATGAAAATTCCAAACTTTGAGAAATCATCAATGCTGCGGCGCGTGGAGCAGTGTGTGGGGTGCCATGGATGCCCATTTTTCTTGCTGCAAGGGATGCTGAGGAATCAACTCTGAGAGATGCACAAATTGTCTATGAAGAAGAGAGGGCTCAGAAATTGCTCAGAATTAACCTTTGGTTCTAGACCATTTCGGAAGTATACCTCCCGGTGCTAGGAGACCATTTGGTGATTATGCTAGACCGGTCTACAACCAAGGCTTATCAAGTATTAGACCACCTCCAGTTGCATCTAACAATTTTGAGTTGTAGCAAGGGTTGCTTCAAACCTTTTAAAAATGTTGTGTCTTCAGAGGAAAGCAAAACGAAGATCCAAACAACTATTTAATGGACTTCGAGGAGATAATGAACATCTTTCAATACAACAATATGTCACAAGATGCAGTTTACTTAAGGGAATTTCCCTTCACACTAAGAGATGATGCGAGACACTGGTTGCGAAGCTTGCACAGTGGATCTATTAGAACATGGGATGAGATGACCAGAGATTTTCTTGATAAATAATTCTCATCAGCTAAGAATGACAAGTTTAGAAGAGAAATCCATAACTTCTGTCATAACGAGACCAAAACTATGTTTAAAGTATGAGAGAGGTTTAAGGAGATAGTGTGAAAGTGTCAACATAATAGAATTGAACTCTGGATGTAACTCCAAGAATTTTGGGATGGATTGACACCGGCCTCACGTAGAATATTGAGCAATGCATTTGGAGGCCCGTTGATGATAAAGACTCTAGAGGAGATAGTCACAATTCTAGACGAGTTATCTCAAGATTCAAATAAGTGGACCTTTGAGATTGTTGAAAGAAGAAGATCAATTGGAGTTCACCAAGTTGATGCTAACATATCTATGCAGGTACAACTTGATGCTATGGCAAAAAAATAATAAAGAAGATAAGCTTAGCCTCGATACACCATGAGCCTCACGCAACATGTGATGTATGTGGAAGATGACAACCTACTCATGAGTGTCAAGCCTCAACTGAGGCAGTTAATGATGTTGGAAATTATAACTTCAATGCAATGGTTCAGAAGCACCCCGATTTTTCTTGGAGTTCACCTGGGGTAATGCAAATGCATGGAAACAAAACAACTCCAGATTTCAAGGACAAAGAGCTCCAGGCTTAAAAAATCAGCCGAGGCCACATTTTCAGGCTCAATAGCCCAATCAACCTAGTCTAGGAGATCTAATGAAGTCGTTTATTGTTAAGATAGATGAGAGATTATATGCTCATGGTGCAGCTATCAAAGAACTACACATAGGTTTGTGAAATTTGGAGAGACAAGTGGGACAAATTTCAACTATATTATCTAAGAGAATCCTAGGTGCTTTGCTGGCTAACACTGAGAAGAATCACAAAGAAACAGTTTATGTTGTGACCTTGAGAAGTGGGCAAGTGTTGAAAAAGATCCCACTTCGATCAAAAAATAGGTGATACCTAAAAATGAAAGTGGGGAGCAGCTAAAAATTGAAGATAATAATAAGAAAAAGGCAAGAAGGGAGCTGACAAGAAGAAGGACGAGGAAACTTCGAGAAGGGAGGAACATGATGTTAGCGAGCATATGCCTGCTATACCTTTTCTCCAGAAGCTCTATAGAGAAAAGCTGGACAAGTAGTTTGAGAGATTTCTAGATATGCTGAGACATGCTACTGTAAATTTTCCATTCACTAAAGTTCTCTCACAAATGCCAGCTTATGCCAAATTCTTGAAGGAGATCATGACAAAGAAGAGGAAGATAGAAGAAACCTTAGTGATCATGCTCACAGAGCATTGCAATGAAATCTTGCAAAACAAATTCCCATGAAACTGGGGAGATCCTTGGAGTTTTACCATACTTTGCTCTTTAGTCACTTTTAACTTTGATAAATCTTTATGTGATTCTGGTGCCTCAATTAATTTGATGCCTTTGTCTATTTACAGGAATTTGGAGAATGAGCTTAGCGAGATAAGGACTACCCTAATATCTTTGTAGCTGGTGGATCAAACAAATGTGATACCCGAGGGGATAGTTGAAGATATATTAGTTCGGGTAGATAAGTTCATATTTCCTATCGACTTTATAGTGGTGAAGATGGAGGAAAATAAGTAGATACCCCTAATCCTAGGAAGACAACTCTTAGCAACGAGTAGAGCAATACTAGATATACACGAGTAAAAGCTCATGCTGAGAGTGGATGATGAGACAATGACTTTCAAGATGGATATGGAAATGGGGGTGAAAAAAGAGCAAACAGTTACAAGTGTTGAGTGGAAGGTGAAGGGTATGAAAGAGAAGGCTGATGAGTAGGGATTTTTGACCGTTTATTTGCTCTCTTTTACTTGCATTTTAGCTAAAAAATACTTAAAGGTATTCCCAGAAACTAACAAAATGTGCTTACCTGTAGGAATATTAGGAAACGAGCCAAAGAAGTCAAAATCAACTTATAAAAGAGTCAAAAGTGAACAAGAACCAAAACAAGGCAAAAAGGCCAGCAGTGCATACCGCACAATTCTAGTGCGACTTCAGAGGGGAGACTCAGAGAGTAGTGTTTGGGCTAGCTAAAGGCATGCGGACCGTACCAAAATTATGCGGCCGCAGGAGGTCAAGTGTGACCGCATTCATTATTCTGCGGTCTATAGGATTGAAGAATCAGAGAGCTGTTTCAACTCCAAAAGTAGGGAGTGCGGACCGCATCATTTTTGTGCGGCTGCATAACCATAAGTACGGCCACACCTATTTTTATGCAAACCGTAGAAGCACAGAAGTTCCAAAGAATGCGGACCGCACGATAATTGTGCTGCCGCAGAAGCTCATTGTGCGAACCGTACTAGAATTATGCGGCCGCATAACCTTCGCAGGGGCATTTTTCTCAGATATTTTCAGCTTAGTATAAATAGAAATTTTTATCATTTTTAGGTTAAGTTTGGATTTCAGAAGAGCACCTGAGCCATTTTCTTTACTGTTTTGAGTAATTTTGTACTTGACTAACTTCTAAACATTAGATTTTCCTTATCTAACCAATTATTATACATTCTATCTTAATTTCTTCTTGTATTTCTTTATTTTTCATGAGTAGTTAATATTTAGCAAGGGTTATGGCCCAACACTAGTGTGGGAACTTAATGGGTATTTAATATAGTGCTTGTTTGTGATTGGGTTAGTGATATTTAGCCTTTTTTATGCTTGAATTCAAGAATTAATGGTTGCAAACATTGATTAATATCTATTTGACTTAGTCTCTGCTTGAGAAAGAGAGACTAAAGTCTAAGAAAACTTGGCTAACAAGGAATTGGGGTGAACTCAAAAAAATTGATAGCCCCAATTAACGGGTCAAATCTAGAGATAGTAAGACCCGACTTGAGCATATATTACTTGATTTGAGCAATACCCATTTGGACTTGAGAACCAAATTGGGCAAAATCACTCAAACTACCAAGAGGTATAGAGTGGGTTATTGCGTGTGATTGCTATATTACGACCCTGACTAATCAAACTTTCCCTAGAGTTTACAACCCGTTAGGTAACCACCTAGGTGGAAGCCGCGACCCTAGATCCTTTTTCATTTGAAAAATAACCAAAACCAAAAATATTGTCTTCTAGTTTATTATTACAATCAATAGCTTTAAGTAGAAATAGTAACAACCAACAAGAATGTAGAAGTGCAAATTGAGGCTCATTATAATATTACACTAGGTGTATACCTAATCCTATTTCTAACTCCATGAGGAATCGACGTTGACTCGTGTTGGGTTTTATTATTGCCTCACTACCTATAATTGTGGTGTGAGTTTGGGCGACATCAATTTTTGGCATCGTTGACTAGGGGGTTAAATGGATTTAGCTATATATATAGGTTTCTGTGTGCTTTGTCTTCTTTTCCTTCCGAGTTACTAACTTTGTTTTTGAATTGATTTTAGGTACGAAAATGGCTCTCAAAAATGAGCCCATCGGGAATTTGCCGGCGGGGGAGGATGTGGATGATGACCAAGTTGAGAAGGTTCCTCTTGAACTTCAAGCTAATAGATGAGGCTGCCCGCCTCAAGATAATGTGCCCGCCCCTCCCCCACCTCCACCAAGAGCGAAAGCTGACCGACAATTACCAAATGAGGGTTATGCAAGTGCTATAGTCCCGCCCCGCATTAGTTCGGGAAACTTCCAAATCACCAACTTTATGCTTACACTACTTGATCAATTGGGTCTCTTCATTGGGGCTCCGAATAAAAAATGCCTACAAGCATATCAAGGGTTTCATTGATACTTGTTGGGGGAGCAAGCAAACAAATTTCTCTGAGGACACGCTGAGGTTGAAGTTATTTCCCTTTTCTCTACGGGAAAAGGAATTATACTGGTTAGAGAGGTTGCCTAATCATTCCATCCAAACTTGGGATGAGTTGGCCACTGGGGATGGGATGGAAAAGAAGTTCATTTCCAAATTCTTTTCTCCGGGACATATTGCGACACTTCGGGATGAGATCCTTGCTTTCAAGCAAGAATTCAATGAGCCATTGCACGATATGGGAAAGATATCGTACCATGGTCAAAGATTACCCGAACAATGATACGACTGAGGCCATGATCTAACAAGCCTTTTACTGGGGGCCTTTTACAGTGTGAGCATGTGATTTTTGCCCTATATGAATTACTCCTATAAAATCCCAAGGAAATAGTTTTTTTTGTTGATTATTTTTCATTATAGGAATTTTTGTAGATTTTTTTTAATTATTTGCATTTCTGTGCATGTTTAATTTTATTTAAATCATGAAAAAATACCAGAAAAAATATATCATGCATTGCATTTAGGATTTGTTTTTACATTTTTTTGGAATTAATCAGTAATTTTTTATTTTATAGAAATTTGAAAATTACAAAAATAGTTCATTTTTTATATTTTTTGTGTTTTAATTTTTAGTTTATTAATTTTACTCTTTTAATTTAGAATTAACTGATGTTTATAATTTTTATAATTAGTTAATTAGTTTAATTTCATATTTTGGATAATTTAATATTTTAATTATTAGGATTTTTAAATTTGTTTTCAAAATGGGGGGAAAAAAAGAAAAAGAAAGAATTGGAAAAGAATTTTATTTTTTCGAAATTGGGCCATCCTTAACATCCCAATTCGGCCCAAAGATTTCCCCCTCTAAAAATCATTTAAGCCCCAGCCCAAATGCCCCTTTCTACGGCCCCAACCCAAAAATTCCAGACCAAACCCGTCTAATTGACCCGCCCGGCTCCCCCACTATATAAGGTCTATAACATTTTTCACAATCCAACCCTAGACCCAAATAAACATAGAAACGGCGCACCCATTACTGTTCATCTTCTTCTTCGACCGATTCAACCCTCAACTTGCCTGAAACTCAGGCGAGTTCACTCAAATGGGACCCTTCCCCTCCACGTCATATTATTATAACGGTCTTTTGTCAGAGAGGAACGAATATTCTCTCCAAATTGCAAGATTTCTGTATGATAGAACGATTTGCTGGATGAATGGGAGTCGTGGATGGATGTAAATCGATCCATGCCTTCCATTTTTCCCAAAAATTATTAAAAATGTGAGGTTTTTCAGATATTTGGGTAGAAGGTTCGAGATTTTTGAGGGATATATATGAGGTAAGCTTTCTGTTTTCGGGGTGAAGAAAAAATCGGAAAAAAGATCTTCAAAAAGTTTAGTAGTAAAATTTCTAGGATTTTGAAGTTTTTTCTTCTTCTGAGACCTTCTCTGATTCGACATCTTTTGTTCAAAAAATGAAAAATATATAGTATGTTCTGTGTTTGATTTTTGATTCGAGTTTTAGTTCATTTCAAAGGAAATCAAAATTACAAATCTTAGCATCTCCTTTCAATCTTTGGTTTTCAAGAATGGTTTTGGATTGATGTTTAAGTTGGGGTTTTGTGGTTGGGATTTGAGTTTGGGCGCTGTGGATTTCTGTTCGAGTTTTTGGCTGTAATTTAGTTTTGGTTGAATTGTGTTGAGCTCCAGATTAGTCGTTAAAACTTCTGCTATTATCTTCTTTTTGCTTGACCTTTATTTGGTCTGATTCTTTCTCTCATTCTATTTTCAAGGTAAACATCCATTACCTCGTGTTGTTGGTTTTATTGATGTATTAAAAATTGGGATGAGATGACATTGTTTGTTTATCCGGCATGATGTGTTTAAACTAGCTTGAATGGTCATTTGATTTTAACAATGAAGGATTAAATGTCATGACCCCAGTTCGCCCTTCATGAACATGTCGTGATGACACCTAGTCCCTACGACTAGGTAAGCCTAACAATGCAGAAATGACATAACTTGCGGAAAAAAATAATTAAACTAAACAAATTAGAGGGATAACTGTATATAAATGCCACTCGGCATATACAACCCAAAAATGCGGAAGTCTACAATATCATTCCAAAACCCGGAAACTCATGGGAACACAAGCTAACGGAAAGTAATACACGGCTCTATCTCCAGAATGTCTAAAGCAAAAGTATGAAAAGAAAAGCTAACTGCTAAAGCTAGAATAAGATAAAGACTCCTGGTCTGCGGGCGCGACAGATGTACCTCGAAGCTTCTGCTAGGTATCTCTGCCTCAAGAGTGATACGCCTGAAATGAAGCATCTGGATCTGCACATGCAAAATATGCGCAGAAGGGGCATGAGTACACCACAGCGGTACTCAGTAAGTGCCAAGCCTAACCTTGGTTGGGTAGTGATGAGGAAGGTCAGGGCCCTACTGAGATTAAGCATAATAATAAGTCTTGCAACAGTATGAAATAAACAGAAGTGATGAGTACAACCAGGAAGTAAGACAGGTTATACAAGGCAACAATTAACATCTAGAGAAATAGGATAACACAGAGTAAAATAACTCAATATCAATACTAACAACGAGGATCTCCTAGGATACCGTCCTATACTCCATTTCATCAACTGTCCAAGGAACTCCCGGGATAGCATCCCGTAGTCCATCATATGAGCATATCCGAAGGATCTTCCGGGATACCGTCCTGTAGTCCAACTATCAATGTGCAGTGGGGATCTATCGGAAATCTAACCCGCAGTTCCAAAGTAAATATGTAGGGGGATCTATCGAGAATCATACCCACAGTCCCAAAGTAAATATGCAGGGGGATCTATCGGGAATCGAACCCGTAGTCCCAAAGTAAATAAACACCAACAGTAAGAAGATATTCAGAAATGGAGTTTAATACCAAGGCAACAGGGAATTTCTGGCCTAACATGATTCACGTAAAGCAAACAAAAGCAACTTGAGCAAATAGGCAATTTAGAACAACTAAGCATGCTTTTCTAGCCACACAATCTATAATTGCAAATAAAATACAGTAGATGAGAAGGAAAATCAGTCTAAATATTTAAAATAAAAACTTGATTTTTCAGCAATTGGTTCAAGTACACACTCGTCACCTCACGTACAAGGCATTCAATTATCAAATATCATATCCTAAGGGAAAAGGTTCCACACACAAGATTAGACAAGCCACTTACCTTAAACCGGCTCCAAAATCAACCTGAAACCACACTTTTGCCACGAGTATCCGACTACAAATGACCCAAATCTATTCATTTTAGTTACATCTCGTAAATAACATCTCAAGGAACTGATTCTACTATTTAATTTAAAGCTAAGATGCGAATTTAGAAAAAATAACCAAAACACTCCTCAGGACAACGTGGTCAAAACCCGAGGTTCGAACCAAAACCCGGTTACCCATTCCCCCACGAACTAAAATATGTAATTTATTTTGAAATCGGACCTCAAATTGAGATCCAAATCCCCAAATTTTAAGAAAACCTAGGTCCTACGCAAAACCCCCAATTTCAACCATGAAAATCATTAATTTTAAGTGCAAAACATATTAAATGATGTTAATGATTGAAAGAATTGAGTAAAAATCGACTTACAATTGATTTGGAATGAAACTTGCTCTTGAAAAATCACCTAAGGGGTTTTTATTTTGAAAGAATGGTGAAAAATGTCATAAATTCGACTAAGTATAAAATATGCTGGGCTGCAGATATGGAAATTGCGAATTGGGATTTGCAATTACGAACCCCGACCAATTGTGAGATTTGCGAAAAATAGTTCGCATTTGCGAACTCAGACCCATCAGGAGGATTTCGCATTTGCGAAAAAAAGTATCGCATTTGCGAAGACTGGACCTTCGCATTTGCGAAGAAAGTGGCCGCATTTGCGATCAAGCTGCCCAGGGCCCATCTTCGCATTTGTGATGAGAAGCTCGCATTTGCGATGTTGTCTTCGCAAATGCGTATCCTGCAGATCAGGGATACCAGATTTTTCCAAAGTTTAAAAATGTAACCCGTGGCCTATCCAAAACTCACCCGAGCCCTCGGGGCTCCAAACCAAACATACACACAACCTCAAAAATATCCTACGGACTTATTCGCACGATCAAATCATCGAAATAACATCATATACATCAAATTAAGCCTCAAAATTCATAATTTCTTCCAAATTTTCATAAAACATCAAATTTCCATTTTAAGTCCAAAACACGTCAAACGACGTCCATTTTCCACCAAACTTTATAGAAAGCACTTAAACCATATATAAGACTTGTACCGGGTGCCAGAACCAAAATTCGAGCCCGATACCATAGTATTTTAATCAAATTTTATTTCCAATTTCCTTAATTATTTCCAGAAAATAATTTAACACAAAAATTTATTTCTCGGGCCTAGGACCTCGGAATTTGATTCCGGGAATATGCCGAAGTCCCATATTTTCCTACGGACCCTCCGGGACCGTCAAATTACGGGTTCGGGTCCGTTCACCTAAAATTTTGACCGAAGTCAAATTTATTCAATTTAATACCAAATTTTAGAATTTTTCTCACAGAATTCGTATTTAAGCTTTCCGGCTACGCGTTCGGGCTACGCACGTAAATTAAGGCAACCCTAAATGAGATTTTCAAGGCCTCGGAAGTACAGAATGAGTAAGAAAACAAGTAATGACTCTTTGGATCGCCACATTAAAAGTGTTCTTAGGCTCTATGGTGTCGTTTCATACTTCTAAAAGCTCGCAGTTACACACACACACACTCGTTATATTTAATCATTCATAACGTTTGCTAAGGTCATTGTGTTGATTTGTTAAAAATGTGAGACGAACCCTTATAAGTTCAAGTCGGATTTTTGAGCTGATGAATCTAGATGAGGGGTTTAATTTTTTTTACTTCCCTTATCAAGACATATCAGAATATGGTTGTGTGTTTGTTTAATCACTTCATCTCCTTTTATTATCAGCTATCTTTCCCATTAGAACCCATTCAGATGTAACATCTTCGAAAGCTCTTGTGTAATTGTTCTATTGCATTCCTTCGTTTCTGTCCCAACCTACAATGTTTTTTTGTTCAAATTTTGTGTTAAGGTCATCTAGTTAATGCTAAATCTAATCTTGCTATAATGTCGAGGACAAAAGATATTAAGCGTGGATTGAACTTCAAAATGCACTGTGTGCTAACTAATCAGCCTTTGAAAGATTTTCTCTAAGATCAACCTGAAAGTTGATAGTATCTTCTATAGCCTATGCTGTTTTATTTTCTGCGATATCCCAACTAAGTTTGTGATGGTCACTATTTGAAAAAAAGTGGTCAATATTTCTCCTAAATTTAAGTTAGATCAATTCAATTTTTTTCCAATATGTTAAAGAAAATAATACTGTAGTTGTCCATTGTTTACAACCATTAGAATTGTTGTCTTTAATTTGAGTCTAAGCTCATTAATCCTTGCTCGCCCATTGAGGTCGATTTTATCTTCTCGAAATGATGATCCTCTCATTTGTTATACTTGAAGTGAATTCATTGGTTATAATAGTAGCTTTCTAATTTATTAGTTGAAAATGGAAGCAAGATCAATGCCAGCATGTGCATGTCTGGACTTGATTCTTTTTGCATACTATTAAATTGATGGACTATCTGTTGGTTCAATCCTTCAAGAAATAGTAGGCCCAAATAATGTTGAATCATGCGTGGTCTATTTTACAAACCGATTTGTCCAAATACATAAGCATTAGTAATGGATATATATGACACTGACTTCTATGATATTATTCAATCTTAACTCTATTACATTAGTTCTGAATTATTAGCACTTAGCTTTGTTGAGCTCAATTATGTTATTGTTTATTCCTCTTTTAAATGGAGGGGCTATGGAAACACAGTAGTATATGCATAATATCTGAACTTCGCACGTGAATCCCAAGTTTAGGAAAAAAAATCCATGAACATCATAGCTTGCTTTAGGCGCGATCAATAATAAATTATCTTGGCCATGGTTACAGTTCCCGTAGTATGGTTACGATATGTGAATCTCAATTCGGGGGTGCATTTCATATAACCCGATCATAACAACTTCGAATAATAAAACCCTTTAAAATAATTTAAAGTATGTCATAGAAAATTTGAGGTGTGCTATTTTTATTAAATTTTTCATGGCCCTCATAAACGTTGTTTTTAATTTGAACCTTCGTAGTTGCTTTAGGTGCATTCTAGATTTTTAATTACGAAATTCGGGTGTATATTTCATGTGACCCATTTTCAATTCTCAACAATGTTAAATAGAACGTATCACAAACCGCGGGTGCATTTCATGTAGCGTGGTTCAAAGCATATTTTAAATAACGTTGAATCTTCCTAAAAGCGGTTAAAAATAATTAAAAGCGATTTTAAGTTTAAAAGTGCACAATAGATTAAAACACGTAATAAATTAGATAATAGGCCAATTTTAATAGTTTAAGTGACCGTGCTAGAACCACGAAATCTGAAAATGCCTAAGGGGCGTAAAAAACGAAGTGCGACAGCTCTGGCGACTCTGCTAGGGATCCAAACTCAGAACTTTGGTTCAAGATTCAAGAATTCGAGCTTAGAATAACTATTATAGGTGGCTTATTTTTATCTGATTTTTACATGTTGAGCCTAATGTGCTAATTGCCGCATTTTACCGCTTTGATATTGTTTGGACTGTATATAAACTGTACAAAACTCTTCTTCTCCCTGAGTCTTTTAAATCATCTAGGAAGTGTAATCTTCGTGTAACTTCTTTTTTGTTAGAGTCATATCCCAATTTTATAATAAGGTTCGGACAAGTTACAAAGTCGGTGGAGCTTCTGTATTCCCGGTACACTGTCCCCCGACTCGAGTTGTTTGCTCGGGTAAGCCAGGTCTAGAACAATACACCCAGATTTTTAAACCTTGTATAACAAAGCCTCATGCTGGATCCCTAGAAGGAACGCTTGTTTGAATCACGTGAATTTGACTTTGGAGACTCAACACAGGGGTTGGGTCTGTTTAGGACAGGTGTACCCGAAATGAAAAGACCATCCTGATGCATTCTACTTGCTACTTGTGCAATTATTTGCTTCGGATTGCATGTTGACCGGCTTATGAATAATGGAGAAAAGTTGGAGAGAGAAAAATCAATTTGAAGGATGAAGAGATAGTTACCTGTCTTTGAAAAAACTCAGTATCCAAAAAGTACCGAAACTCTGCCAAAATTTTGAGAAAAGGAAAAGGAATTTTTTCTTCAAGAAAATATTTGGTATAGTTTTTGTTATGTCAAAACTGACCAAACTAAGCGGGTCTGATTCTCACCGGATGTGAGATACGTAGGGTAAACCTCATCGGTTCCGGCCCCAATTTTTAAAAAATCCAATTTTTTTCCCTTTATTTCCTCTTAGAAGCATTTCCGTAGAAAATAAAAAAAATAAATTCAAAAATAGTTTCCTTCTTTCTGAAGTCTTTCATACGGGAAAAAGAAAAAAAAATCCAAAATACGGGTTTCCTTTATTTTGAAGTATTTTTTCCAAAATTAAAAAAAATTCAAAAAAAAAAATTCCAACAAATAAATTCTTTTCCTTCTTTAAATTTTTTTTTTGTTGTAAATATCGAAAAAAATATTGAAAAATTGAAGTCCAAAACTATTTTTGCTTTTCTTTAGAATGCTTTTTGTAAATAAATAAAAAGCTCAAAAATTCAAAATATTTTCTTAAATGGTCCCTCTTTCAAAAATTAAGGTAACATCTAAAATTCAAAAATATTTCTTTCTTCCTTAGAAAAATTTAAAACCAATGAAAATTCAAACAAAAAATATTTTCCTTTTACAATTGGTATTCCCAAAGTTCAAACCAAAAGAAAAGAAATTTTTAGAAGTCTTTCTTTCAAAATTAAAAGAAAAATCAAAACCAAAAATCGAAAAAAAATATTTCTTTTAACGCATTTCTTTCAAAAATTCCAAAAAAAAAAAAAAAGAAAACAAAAAGAAATAGAAAAAGAAAAAAAGAATCAAAAATCAAAAATATTTTTCTTTTGCATTAAAGCTTTCATGGTTTGAGTTTTATAAATAGTAAAAAAAATGATTTAGTTTACTTACTCCATTCTCGATCTTCTCGAACTACGCAAGATCTGATTCATATGGTGTGATGATACGTAGGCGATCCTTATCGGATTCGATCATGGCCATAAAATTAACTGAGAGAAAAATAAACAGAAAAAAGAGAAAAAAAATTGAGTGAAAAATAAAAGAATGACAAAAAAAAAAAAGAAGCAGAAAAAAAGAGAGTGCAAAAATAAAAGAGCGGCAAAAATGAGATGAAAAAAAAATAAAAAATGATTAAAGAGGGGCAGGAATCAAGAAAAGAGGTACATAGTGAAAATGGCTAGTTAATGTCTAGATGAAACATGCAACCATTCAAACACATAGTAGAAGCATTTAACTGTTAGGTGCATTGCATCCCAACATGCGATTTTCTATATGTTAAATGTTTCAAAACTAACAAAGTTGTTGGATGTGCAAACTAGTCACGATTTAAAAAAAAAAAATTAGTCAAGTTTTGGTGGTTGGTTTTGTTGGTAGTCTAGTATTACACCCCATATTTTCTTACATGAAAGTACGCCATAAATAAATTAATGAGTGCCCAGAAGTGAGATGTCACGTCCCGCAGTATTAAATTACGGTGATGTTACGCTTCACGGCAATAAGTTGCGACAGTATTGCACCCTGCAATATTTTACGTTGAATTTGTCGTAAGGTAATTGACATCAGTCCAAGGAAAACGTTATTTGTGGATTATAAGGATTATGCTATTTCACAAAGTGATTAGTAAATTCAAGAAGGTGAAAGGGGGAGCAAGTCTAAGAAAAATAAATTTTTGTCAAAGTTTGGAATGTTGGGATAAAATACGGCTCAAGCTAAAATACTCGGTATTTATGGACTAGTACCATACAAGATACCACATGATCATAATACTAAGGTGTATAAGGTATGTGAAAAGTGAGTAATATTTTAAGTAAGTGGGAATAATTCTCAATTTTACGGGTAATTAATTAATTATCGGGTAATAAAACATTACCTAATTAATTAAGAATATATTTGGATAAAGTTAAATCCCACCCCCATAATCTGGCAGCCACACAAGGGTTAACTAAGTGACTAACCATTTTGGTTGAAATGTGGCATAATGTAATATTCTTACGTGTAAACCTGCCAAAGCTTAATTGAACTCAAATCAGCAAAGACTAAGGATATCTTCATTTTAGCCTCACCAAAAATCATTTAGAGCCTTTTACAATTCCACTCATATTTTAGTCCTAAGAACTTAAGAAAGAGACATTGTTTTCTAAATCTCAAAATTCCAATTCATTCCACTTGAAGGCTTTGCAACAGACGTTGCTTTTTGAACCTTAAAATTCCAAATTCATTTCATTTTGAGAGCTTTGAGACCGAACGTTGGTTTTTGAATTTCAAACAGTAGCAGCGAGGCTTCTTCTATCAAATTCAACGAAAATATCATATGGATTTTTCCTACTTCAGGTATGTTAAGGCTATCTCTTTTTTCTTTTAGCATGATCCATACGATACGAACGAAACGTGCAAATGCACAAATTCCATATATGACTCTATTCATAGAAGTATTAGAAGTGCATATGTTCTTGAATTTTCATATGTCTTATTATTCCATCATCTGTTCATGGGTCTCAGAAAATACGTAAATTGATGTTATGATATTAATCAAAGGTATAATGGTCTTATGACGTATCGAGAGATTTTGTTATTATATTTCATATGCATTTCATGCATTTATACATGTACATTGAACCATGACTCAGACGGTGTTATATACGCGTATATATATGTATATGGGATATGGGAAAAGGTTACGACGTTATATACGCACCACCACCTGATCAGCTGGTATATGATGATGTTGCCCACAGTGGCTGAAATATGATTCAAACGACGTTATATACGCATATACGGGTATGTATTCAAATGGCGTTATATACGTATATATATATATATATATATATATATATATATATATATATATATATATATATATATATATATATATATATATATATATATATATATGTATGTATTCAAACGATATTATATATATATATGGGATATGGAAAAGGTTATGACGTTATATACGCACCATCACCTGATTAACTGGTATACGATGATGATTTTGCCCACAGTGGCCTATATGATATGATGGGATGCCCTCAGAGGCTGAAGATATTATGAAACATGTACCTATGCATGACATGACATTCATACGCATATGCATGATGCTAAAAATAATTTATGATTGACAAAGTTATTCAGACTTACAGGTTGATGTACTCTATATGTCTTCCATGTCTCTTATGTATTTATTTATGTACCTTACATACTCAGTACATCATTCGTACTAACGTCCCTTTTTCCTAGGGACGCTGCATTTCATGCCCGCAGGTCCACATAGACAGGTCGAGAGCCCTCCAAGTAGGCTATCAGCTCAGCGAAAGATGTTGGTGCGCTCCATTTGCTTCGAAGTTGCATATTTGGTTAGTATGATTTAGACGTCTATTGTTTGGTATGGCGGGACTCTGTCCCGATCTTTGTAACATTTATGTACTCTTAGAGGCTTATAGACATATGTCTTATACGTGAAAGATTGTATGGCCTTGTCTGCCGATGTCTTGAGTTTATAAATAATCATGCTGGCCTATTAGGGCTGTATGTCATGTGTATATGATAATGTAATAAGAAAGGTACATTATGTTGGTACTCGGTTGAGTAAGGTACCGGGTGCCCGTGGCGGCCAATCGATTTTGGTCGCGACAAAAGTGGTATGAGAGCAATTCTGTCCTAGGGAGTCTACAAGCCGTGTCTAGTAGAGTCTTGTATATGGGTGTGTCGTGCACCACACTTATGAGCAGGAGGCTACAGGGCATTTAGGATTGTCACTCTTTCTTCTTACTCTAGATCGTGTGCTAGAGCTCACTTATAAGAATTCAAGTTCCGAAATTCTATTTTATTCGTAATAAGACGATGCCTACATCTGGAAAGAAGGTTGGAAAGAGAGATAGTTGTGGAAGGGCTGAGTCCGAAGAATTGGATTTTTGTATGATGCCAACGATAAGTAAATATGAGGACTTTAGCAGATCATGGGTGTACTGAAAGGTGCAAGCTTCCTGGTTACGAAGCCTTAAGGCAAGAATGCCTATCCATCTGTATGGTGAAGAACAATGAGATATTAAGAAGATAAGTACAAGTTACAGCAAGTAAAAGGAGCAAGGTGAAAATAATTACGAGGTACCCAGTTAATAAAGGTTAACAACGTTTATAATTGAGGTAGGGGAACATAAGCGTTTTGAGTTATATTCAATAATAACAGAGGTATATACATTTGGTTGCACCCCTTTCAAATATGCCCTATGGGGGTTAACAAAAGTAGTATAAGAAGATATTATGGATGAATTGGTTGCGTCAGTTAACATTTCCGAAGGATATTGCAAATGTGCTAATAGATCTCTTTATGAGACACCTAGATGGTGCACTCTAAAATAGTGTAGCCAGATATGAGTACTACAAAGACACGCACTATAAGCCTTGAAGGGATAAATATTACCTTAGTGCGGCTCGCGTCTCTAGTAAAGTGAGAACGTTAAGCAACTTGAAGAGCCACTAGATGGAGCAAAGGAAAGCTAAGAGCGAAAGAATGATGTATTGGAGTTTTCACAAGAAAAGGGATATGCAGAAATATTAGCAAAGTAATGAGAAAAGAGATAAAGAAGCATTATGAATAAGGTGTGATACATGGATAAAAATGGTAGAGCATTAGAGAACTTATAGTCAAACGAAGGAAGAGACAAAAGGTGATGGGCCTTAAGACAACGAAAGAGTATAGGCCATAAGGTTATATCCTTATTTCGAGAAATAAGTTCGTGACTCCAGCGCGACCACCAAAGGGGACAGTTAATCCCCAGAGTAATAGAAATCGGTATGGATTGGTAAACAAGATAAACTAAACATGAATTAGGGACTGAGTGACTGGTGATAGTCACCATCATAAGAACTTCAGACTTTGTTCCGCTAATAATAGAATGGACGACAAAAGAAGATTCATGAGAAATTCAGAGAAAGATCATTCAGGAAGACGCTTCCCTACAACAAGCAATGTGAAGCAAAGTTCAGCTTAAGGGACTGTATGTGCCAGTTATAGTTAATTTCACCCTCGTGAGTAAGGGATTCTGCTATCCTTGGTATAGAAGGATTACCGCAAGGCGAGTAAGATTCATCGATGATGGGAAAGGATGCCAAAGATGAAAAGGTGAAACATCGATAGGCAGGTCATCATAGCTCCGATTTTTAGTATACCCTTGAAAGGGAAAATATGGAGTAATGTGGTATTAAGTCAAAAATTAAGTAGTTCTAATGACAATGGAATGGTAAAGGAAGAATGTGATATATGAAAGAGGAATGATATGGCACTCATCCAAAATCTTACAGATACGCTACGATTCAAGAAGCAAGCACGACGTCAAGGAGAGGAAGTAAAGGTTTCTGCCCGAGCTGTTATTAATAAATAAGAAGCCAGTGCAAGACGTAAGTTAAGACAACGAAAATAAACCAAGAAAGATTACGAGGAATATTGATATGAGAATGGGCCAATGAGTAGTTAATAATTGGTCAGGAAGATCCCAATTATGGCTAAACATGAGGTTACAGACAAGTCATCAGATCGTGTAAGATAAACATAGTAGAACCCAACATAGAGAATTCAGCCGCGGAGAATATCATTATAATACTTGAGAAATATTCAAATAGGAGTTGGGGTAGTTAAATGTACTGTATGAGTGTTACGGAAATAAAAGATAGTTACATGGGAAGAAAGTCAAAAATTCAGTTTAGAAACAGTCATACGAGCAGATGAGTATGGAGGTAAGTAGCTAAGGATAATTACATGTGATCATGAACATAAAAAAAATTCTATTGGGAATACGATATAATAAGCTCCCATATTTACAAGATTTAGAGGTTCTTTCCTAAGTACTACGGCGAAAGACTAGATAAGGAAATAAGGAATAAGGCTTCAACCTCAGTACAACGACCTAAATAGGAGATGGTTGTGTGACAACAGTCTCAAAACAACATTGTATGCACTCCCTAAGGAAGTGGCACCTACAATGGCTAATGAACAGGGAGTAAATCAAGAATGATACCTAGGATCATATGAGTTGTATGGAATTTCAATATATATGGGCATTAAGATAAGCTAAGTATGGACGCAACAAGGGGGCAGAAAGATCGAGAAGAGTAATAGCTTATGTTGAAAGAAAACTAAGATGGAACGAAAGAATTATTTGATCAATGATCCAGAGATAGTACATTATGGATACATTTGGAACATTATCCAGGCGGCATATTTGTTGACAATCATACATCCATAGGAGACTCCGATATCAGTTAAAAGAAAGAATTGAGCCCAAGGCATAGACAAATGATTGAATTGTTAGAAAATTGTATCATGGATATTCCATACATGAAAGTCTAAGGTAATAACTGATACCATGCCACAGATCAAAAGATAGTTTAAGCCTATGTAAAGGCTGATCAAAAGAAGGAAACTAAAGAGTTACATCAATCAAGTAAATTAGGAGTCTAATTATTGGACCTAGAAAAATCATAGAAGTTGTGCTGGAGAACATTGTTGATACCCAATTTTTTTCTATGTATTTTTACACTAAAAATACTTTCAAAATAGTATATGTATTCATATATAAGCACGCCAGGAAGTTTTGGTATTTTTCCTCAATTTTTAAGATTTTTTAAATCAATTTACTGCCTATTTTAACAAGTACAAGATCCAAAATTAATTCCAAATTATCATTTTTTGGTAAATAATGTATTTCACTCTCGTATTTACAACAAAATATAATTAATATAATTTTTACGCATTTTTACAAATTTATTCGGAATTTCTAAAGCTTAATTGCATGAAATTTCCATTATAGCCTATTTTATAATTGCATTTTATAATTGTACAATTATTTCTAATATTTTTAGATTATTGTTTATATATTATTAATCAGTTCAGTATTTTTAATTTACTTTTAAATTATTTTTAACTATTTTTTATTAATTAAATGGGAAAAATTGGCTGTTTAAAACTTGGCCCTATCTCTTTGCAATTTTAGCCTTAATTACACCCCAATTTCAACCCCCTAATTGACGACCCAATTTTAATTTCAACCCGCCCCAAACCCGTTTGACTAACCCGTCCGCTTCCCACTTTAAATCCTGGTCGTTGATTGTTTTAATCAACGGCCCTCGTTCACACTTGCCTTTTTAATTCCGCCCAACCCCAACCCTAATTTCATTTTTCAAAAGCCGCCGCCCCCAAACTCCCTCGTCTCTCAGATTCTCTCTAACACTCGAAACCCTAGCCGCCTATGTCGTCTTCTCCGACCAGTTCTCACCAGAGTCCATGGCTTCCCAGGGCCATGGACGGCTTGTGCTCTCTTCCATTCACTCCCAAACCATGATTATTCAAGGTTCTTCGAGGTTCGATCTTCAACAGGCTTGTTCAGGTCCTCCGCCGATCTGAGTTCGTTTGGTTTCTCCGGCCCCGTTCCGGCGTGTTCGAGCTTTGATAAGGCTTAGCCATGGCCCAGACTTGTTCGAAGACCAGATCTTTCCAGGCCTTCTCGTTTCTAGGGTTTCTGAGAAACCCTAAAAAGCTTGTTCGAGGTTTTTCTTCCCTTGTTTTCTTAGATCTATAACTGATCCGTGTTATTTTTAAGGTTTTCAAATGACTTCTTACATCTTTTTCAAAACTTTGCTTTCACAACTGTTCGTCTTCTCCGACTTAGGGTTTCCTTGATTTTACTTGTTCTACTGTGATTTTTATGTGATGTTCTTACTCTATTTGTCCTACTGTGACTCCTATATGTTTCTACTTTGACTCATATGTGTTTTCTTCTACTATGTTTCTTCCTAACATTTCCTTGTATTTTTCTTTTACTATGTTTTCTCTCATCATGTTTTCACGGAACGATTAAGTTCGTTTGGGTTTTCTGAGTTTACTCTTATCTGATTTGTTTATTTTCATCCCTATACTGGACTAATGACGAAAACCCTAGAATTTGGGGGTTTTCGGACCACTTGTATGTGACCTACATGTTCTCACCTCTGAACTAGTTTGATTTCAATTTCTGAATTCATCTCTATTTTTCATATGGTTCTGACCTTTTGCCACAAACTCTTCTATACTGGATTTTCCTACTGGTTCTTTACAATGACACTACAGTCTTCTTTCATGCTTGACGTGTTCGTATTCTCCTTATATACTATGAATCTCCCCCTAAATGGTTTTTCAAATTCGCAATTAGTTCAAAATTTCTTCTGAATGTTGCTTGATTGATTTCTTTCCATTTTTTCCCGTGACTCGACCTAAGTAAAACCTTCCTCTTTTTTCAGACTTGATTCATTCATATAAAAACCTCAGACCTTTTGATTTACTGTTTGTTAATTGGTTTTCTTACCTTATTTGCACAAACCGTGTATTTCTAAAACCTCTCCTTAAATAACTTTCATGTATTTACACTTATTTGTATACTATGCACAATGTTGTTTATTTGATCCCCTTTCCTTAAATATTTCTTGTCCTTTACTAATCAAATCAAAGGAACCTCTGTTAATTCATTGATCCTAATTGATACTGGACTATTTTCTTTCCTTGCCTGCTTGCCTGACTTCAAGTATAAATACCCGCTCCTCTTTTGACACAAGACGAAGATACAAAAAACACCTCTGTCTTTGAAATTTGTTACTACTTGCTCTACTATTTTCTCTACTACTACTCTCTACTACTACTTTATCTACTACTACTGAGCACTCTGCTCCTTTCTCTCCTACTGTCTGAATATTCTGGAGTTCCTCTGAATCCTCAAGTGCTTGCTGAAGTTTTGAGTTTGCTCCTGTTAACTTTCTGGCTGTCTACTTGCTGTTATTTCTCTGCTATACTAGAATTGCAACTGTTATGTTTCTCCTAGTTAAATAACACCCTCCTACTATGTGTTTACTTCTCCTTTTATACACATCTTTCCCTACGTGTTTATTTATGCTTCTCTGCACTATGTAACTACATTCAAGTCTGTTCTGCTCTTTCTTTATGCATGCTGCATTTTTAGTCCTTCTATGCTTTCTTTTCCTTCCTTAATGTTTTATGTATATGCTTTTCCATGCGAACCCCTTCCCTCTATTCCCCTTTGTATGTGAGTACTATTCTGAATCATGGTAGCACCCTATTGTTACCCATGATTCAGGACTAGGTTCTCTTGAACCTCTACTCAAA
>MU761851.1:45886-62852 GCA_026770625.1 Nicotiana glauca | reverse complement strand
GAAAGTCATTACCTTAGCACTTTTCTCTCATATTTGTCTACAACTCTAGTATTTAGTTATACTTTGTTCTTTTTATACAATTATAGTTTATAAAGAAAACTCAACAGTGATACAAAAGTATTTGGAAGCTGATTCTGAGAAGTGAGTGAGTTTAAAGATAGCAGTTGTTAGGTTGATTCTCTGTGGATTCGACCCTGGGCTTAATACTTGGATTTTATTTGCAACGTCTGCAGAATCCTATTTAGAGGATATACATTGGGCGTGATCATTTCCCCTCCCTCCAAACGTTTCAAAATATTAATTTCAAAGAGTTCAACGTATAATTCATTTACTTGGAAGGTTAAATCAACTTATATTTCATTTACTTGTAATATGATTTTAGTATAACATGATGGTTATAATTAAGATTTTAGTACAAAAATGTCATGTAATGAACTAGCTGTACCATATTAAACGTAATTAATGGTCACTATATATAAAGCGCAAAATACTATTTATATACGTATTT
This sequence comes from Nicotiana glauca, assembly GCA_026770625.1. Lineage (NCBI taxonomy): Eukaryota > Viridiplantae > Streptophyta > Magnoliopsida > Solanales > Solanaceae > Nicotiana > Nicotiana glauca. The sequence continues at coordinate 62,344 of MU761851.1, read as the reverse complement.
ACATGATGGGTAAAAAAATGTCATATCATATGATTTTAGTATAATATGATGATTATAATTAAGATTTTAGTATGAAAATGTCATATAATGGACTAGTGGTACCATATTAATGTAGCTATATATAAAACATTTCAACGTAATTAACTAGCGTCGATATCTACTTATTATCCATATTAAACATAATTTAATTGATAACTATATCCCGAAATAGAACGATCGTTGTCAATTGACTAGTTGAACCTATACATTCTTGTTATATATGTATATAGGTTCAATGTAACTATATATAAAGCGCAACAATATAATTAACTAGTGTCGATATCTACTTATTATCCATATTTCATAATTTAATTGATAACTATATCCCGAAATAGAACGATCATTGTCAATTGACTAGTGGAACCTATATATACTTGTTATATATGTATATACGTTCAATGTAACTATATATAAAGCGCAACAACGTAATTAACTAGCATCGATATCTACTTATTATCTATATTTCATAATTTAATTGATAACTGTATCCGGAAATAGAACGATTGTTGTCAATTGACTAGTGGAACCTATATATACTTATTATATATGTATATACGTTCAATGTAACTATATATAAAGCACTTCAACGTAATTAACTAGCGTCGATATCTATTTATTATCCATATTTTATAATTTAATTGAAACCTGTATATACTTATTATATATGTATATACGTTCAATATAACTATACATAAAGCACAACAACGTAAACCATACTCAAATCCCAATTGCAAACGACACGACCTGTTTTTAATTTTTTTTTTTAAAATTAATTTTTCACGAATAAATACTTAAATTTTACTGATTTTACCTACCCAGTATAGTAACTAAAACTTTTAAGAGATATAAATGCTTCATTGGGAAGCTAAATATGTTGACATTACTAAATGTTTCATTGAGAAGCTCAATGCATTCGACTCTTTTTAGGAATGGAGAAAATTATTTGTGCAATTTTTTTATGATTTCGTTTTTATTATACTAGAAATTTTATTTCAAAACCGTATCTAATAATTTACTTAAATAGATAAAAAACTATTCTAATTGTAAAAATAATTATTCTAATAATTTACTGGAAAAAAATTATTCTAATAAATATTTAAAAGAAAAATTTACTGGAAAATGCAGTAAGAAAGTAGATAATCCTACGTTTTCTTAAGCTTAGTTCATTAAACTCAATTTTGAGGAATCTAAATGGTTTGATTGAAAATTATGAAGTCTTATTTGAAGAGTGTAAGGGTTACATAGAGAATTGTGATTCAATTAATTTGAAAAATTATAAACCCTAACCCTAACCCTATAAATACAACTACACTATTAACATCATAATTCAACTTATCTCTTCTAAATCAAGATTTTGTGACAAACAACAATGGATAGAACCCCGACAAAGAAAATCGATGAACCTCTCCAAGGTTCAGCTGTTAACTACAACATACTGTATCATGACGTTAGAAACAAGTTTAAGAACTTGAAGACTGAGACCAACTTGCTTATGTAGAGGATCACAAGAAAAATAGGAAAAGATTATGTCAAAAGGGTGCTGCTGGATTCCTACCCGCTAACAACTTGCTATGACATGTTTGAAGAACTCCTGCCTGAGCAGGAGAAAGAACCAAATGCTCCTGTTATCGTTATTAGCAGTGACACAGAGGCCGCTTCGAAGGTGTCAAAGTCTGTTAATCAACCATCTGAATAGAGTTTTAATGAGATAGGGGTTTTATTTTGTTTTTTATTATTATTATGGCTATATTTTTTTTAGCATTTTATGCTAAAATTATTTTTCAAATATAATTTGGACTATTATGAAAAGTTGTTCAACAATATTATCAATGAAAAAAATATATATTTAGTATTTCTTGCGCATTCTTTTAATTTAATTCTAACACTATTTTTGTTTGGTTGTTTCAAAATATTTAACGTCGCTTCTTTGATGTGTATAATTTCACAAATATTTAACCAAATGCATTCGAATACAAAAAACATACACATCAAATGCAACACTAATGATTTAATATAATTTCACAATATCTATTTAAATGTGAAATTATATTAAATCATATAAAAGAAAGAGGAGGAAATACTAAATAGATATATTTTGAAAGTCTTCCAGAAAGAGGAAGCATTTTAAGTAAAGGTTCAGACTTTTCTTACTATGGCTCAGATTGAGTGAAATATCTATTTTCTTATAGGAATGCTATTGAATCCTCATTGTTTAAGCAGTGGTTAAAGAACATACAAGCTAAGACAGTAATGCTGGCTAATGGAGCTATGTCTTTAAGATAAGTTCTTATTCAGGTCTCAATCTCAAGTTGTTCTTTTAAAGTACGAAGATTGTTTGTTCACTAGCTTCGATGAATTACATTATTGCCAGAGTCCTTCTAAATTTATTAAAAATTGGATAATTCCGGAGGAAAATGGCATGTCTTTTTATCTTGGTTGACACTGCTTAGCTATATTATTAGGGTTTGAATAGGTTAGGGTTTGCTATTGTTCTGTATTTTGTATGAATCCTTACTCAAATATGAATAGGTTAGGGTTTGTTGTTTGTATATAAACCTTTGAGTTAAAGAATCATATAAAAGAAAGAGGAGGAGATACTAAATAGATATTGTAAAATTATATTAAATCATTAGTGTTGCATTCGATGTGTATGTTTTCTGTATTCGAATGCATTTGGTCAAATATTTGTGAAATTATACACATCAAAGGAGCGATGTTAAATATTTTGAAACAACCAAACAAAAATAGTATTAGAATCAAATTAAAAGAATGCGCAAGAAATACTAAATATATATTTTTTTCATTGATAATATTATTGAACAACTTTTCATAATAGTCCAAATTATATTTGGACAATAATTTTAGCATAAAATGCTAAAAAAATATAGCCATAATAATAATAAAAAACAAAATAAAACTCCTATCTCATTAAAACTCTATTCAGATGGTTGATTAACAGACTTTGACACCTTCGAAGCGGCCCATGTGTCACTGCTAATAACGATAACAGGAGCATTTGGTTCTTCCTCCTACTCAGGCAGGAGTTCTTCAAACATGTCATAGCAAGTTGTTAGCGGGTAGGAATCCAGCAACACTCTTTTGACATAATCTTTTCATATTTCCCTTGTGATCCTCCACATAAGCAAGTTGGTCTCAGCCTTCAAGTTCTTAAACTTGTTTCTAACGTCATGATACAGTATGTTGTGGTTAACAGGTGAACCTTGGAAAGGTTCATCGATTTTTTTTGTCGGAGTTTTATCCATTGTTGTTTGTCACAAAATTTTGATTTAGAAGAGATAAGTTGAATTATGATATTAATAATGTAGTTGTATTTATAGGGTTAGGGTTTATAATTTTTCAAATTAATTGAATCACAATTCTCTATGCAACCCTTACATTCTTCAAATAAGAATTCATAATTTTCAATCAAACCATTTAGATTCCTCAAAATTGAGTTTAATGAACTACGCTTAAAAAAACGTAGGATTATCTGCTTTCTTACTGCATTTTCCAGTAAATTTTTCTTCTAAATATTTTTATTAGAATAAATTTTTTTCTAGTAAATTATTAGAATAATTATTTGTACAATTAGAAATCTTTTTATCCATTCCAGTAAATTATTAGATACGGTTTTGAAGTAAAATTTCTAGTATAATACAAACGAAATCATAAAAAAAATTACACAAATAATTTTCTCCATTCCTAAAAAGAGCCGAATGCATTGAGATTCTCAATGAAGTATTTAGTAATGCCAACCTATTTAGCTTCCCAATGAAGCATTTATATCTCTCAACAGTTTTAATTACCATACCGAGTAGGTAAAATCAGTAGAATTTAAGTATTTATTCGTGAAAAATTGATTTAAAAAAAAAAATTAAAAACAGGTCGTGTCATTTGCAATTGGGATTTGAGTATGGTTTACGTTGTTGTGCTTTATATATAGTTACATTGAACGTATATACATATATAACAAGTATATATAGGTTTCAATTAAATTATGAAATATAGATAATAAATAGATATCGACGCTAGTTAATTACGTTGAAGCGCTTTATATATAATTACATTGAACGTATAAACATATATAACAAGTATATATAGGTTCCACTAGTTAATTGACAACGTTCTATTTCGGGATATAGTTATCAATTAAATTATGAAATATAGATAATAAGTAGATATCGATGCTAGTTAATTATGTTGTTGAACTTTATATATAGTTACATTGAACGTATATACATATATAACAAGTATATATAGGTTCCACTAGTCAATTGACAACGATCGTTCTATTTCGGGATATAGTTATCAATTAAATTATGAAATATGGATAATAAGTAGATATCGACGCTAGTTAATTACATTGTTGCGCTTTATATATAGTTACATTGAATGTATATATATATAACAAGTATATATAGGTTCCACTAGTCAATTGATCGTTCTATTTCGGGATATAGTTATCAATTAAATTATGTTTAATATGGATAATAAGTAGATATCGACGCTAGTTAATTACGTTGAAGTGCTTTATATATAGCTACATTAATATGGTACCACTAGTCCATTACATGGCATTTTCATACTAAAATCTTAATTATAATCATCATATTATACTAAAATCATATTATATGACCTTTTTTTACCCATCATATAAACACGTATATAAATAATATTTTACGCTTTATATATAGTGACCATTAATTACGTTTAATATGGTACAACTAGTCCATTACATGATATTTTTGTACTAAAATCTTAATTATAATCATCATGTTATACTAAAATCATACTACAAGTAAATGAAATATAAGTTAATTTAACCTTCCAAGTAAATGAATTATACGTTGAATTTTTTGAAATTAATATTTTGAAACGTTTGGAGGGAGGGGAAACATTTGGAGTAAAACGTTGGGAGGGAGGGGAAATTAATTACGTTTTAGGTTACTTTAATTGTTAGATTTAATTATCTCTTTAATTAATTATATTTTAGGTTATCAGAAAATATACTGTATATACCGTATATACCGTATAAAGGAAGAAAATATAATAATTTATATTTTATAATTTGTCTAATGATAAAATACACATAAATACAATTGATATACACAAATATAAGAAGACTGTTCAGCTCCCTTATTAAATTTTCGCACAGTTCAAAACTAGAATTTAATTTTGTGTTTTTAGAGGGAAAAATGTAAGCTTAATACATAGAGGGGCTTGGTTGTCTTTTTACTGGTGTGGCCAAAGTTGGGACACACCAGTTGGGTCGTTTAGCAACTCTCGAAGTAAATATGTCCAGACTGCACTTAAAAATAAAATAAAAAATAAGTAAGACCAATCCAACTTTCATAACATTTATCGAAAGAAAAGCCCATTAATAATAAGAGTGTGGCCGAACGATCAATGAAACAAGTGAACAAGTATAAGAGATGGGGGTTCAAATTTGATCTAGGTAATTTTTTTTACATCTGTCTAAATCTTGGTGGCAGAGTAATCACCCAACTTAGTGGTAAAACCAAGAATTCTAACAAAGGGATTAAAAAAATAAACAAGAATGTCTCACCTAGTATTTTAACTTACAACTCCAAAAGTATATTTTGAAACAAATTTACCATCATTAATGTTTGCATTAAGGTAGGCCGTTTACATCACACCCTTTGGAGTGCGACCCTTTCCCAACCCTACGTGAATACGTAAAACTTTGTGCACCAAACTGTATTTTTTAAATCTATCACTATACTAGAAACTTCTCTTATATGAAGTAAATATTAAAAATATAGACTATTATTTTTAGATGCGTCCAAGCTGATAATTATAGAGAAAAAAAATTGCATACCCTAATATCGAGACATCTTTGCCACTCCAAAGGCAATGGAGTCTGGAGATGCAGTTGAGTGCCGAATAAAGATGTCACAGTCTTGGCTTTCTGTGACTTTTCATCAGAAATATTTTCTTCTTCTGCTTTGAGTCCATCTTCCCATTTTCTCTTCTTAGACAAATCTTCTATATTTGGAAAAGCATTTCTTTGTGTTGGAACTTGAGTTGTGTGAAAGGAAACCATTTGGACGATGATCAAAATTTCTGGCTTCTTCTTTTGCCTTTTTTTTTTTTTCTTCTTTTTGAGATTATAAAATGGTGTAAATATTGTGGACGGTTATATAGGGAGGGAGAGGTAACCAACTGCAATAGAATCTAAAAGGGCAAAAACTTAAATGTGGAACTAGAATGGGACCCATCTCTGCATGACGTGCTCTTCAAGTGAAGTAAATTCAATTTAATTGAAAGTTGGGACTTTGCAATTACTATACACCACCAACCTGCTATTTAGAGCAGAGATGTTAAATTTAAAATGAGTATTCACTAACTCTTCTCTTCGGTCAAATCTTAAATTTACTTAATCGCTTTTGCCATCATAGATGATCACTTTAGTTAAATGTACGTAACTTGAAATCCTAAAAAATTATTGCTTAGCTCATTTTATGAGAAGAATTAACCTAAATAGCAGTCCGCCTAATCACTTAAAATTAAAAATAGTCGGTGGAAGTATAATATATATTTATGTATAAATAATATATAATCTATGTATATGAGTAAAAAAAGTAAACAGTAAATATAACCGGCTATTTGTGTAAAGAACCTTTTTATTATCATAGACAAAAAGGGAAAATGTATGCCAAATCATTTATATACATACTCTTTATAACCAAGAGAATTATATATTTTTACAAGAAATTTAATGACTAGCTAGAATAATTGATTGCATTTTTCGTGTCACTGTCCTCTGCTTGATATAGTTGGCCTACTATTAACAGCTGACCGACGTAATCGTGGTGTGTATAGTAAGCTGCCATTAATGCCAATTACTTTAAAATGGATTGGAAAGAACTTGAAAATTAAACTTCATTCATGAGATATTTATCCCTTCAGTATGGCATATATAACTCTTTAAGGAAGAGTTTTTGACCAAATTCTTATCTCTAGTTCATTCACGAATGACTTTTTTCTTTTTGTTTCTCTTGGTGCTTGTTATAAATTGGCCTATAGTTTCGATATTGTCCAGACAATAAATCATAATGTGTAGGAATTGTTAGGTGGAAATTAATGTTTTTTTCTTTTCTTTTATAGTTGTTCTTAGCTTGTCCATATTTAGCTTGTATATATGCTTGGACAAAAGGGGTTGCTCTGACGGTAAACAACCCCCACTTCCAACCGAGAGGTTGTGAGTTCGAGTCTTCCCAAGAGCAAGGTGAGAAGTTTTTGGAGGGAAGGATACCGGGGGTCTATTTGGAAACAGTCTCTCTACCCCAGAGTAGAGGTAAGGTCTGCGTACACACTATCCTCCCCAAACCCCACTAAGTGGCATTATACTGAGTTGTTGTTGTATGCTTTTTATTTTATACCCGTCACAAAAATACATAAATTTCTGTATAACTTATATGCGAATATTAAGAATGCAAAATTTAATAAGACAAATGTAACCAAACATTATATTAAGTTGCACACCGCCATGATTTTTTTCTTATATGACCAATCAAAGAATTGTCAATTATTTATCGGTTCACCTAAATTCAGTAGTTTTTGTTCAAACAATATATATATATATATATATATATATATATATATATATATATATATATATATATATATATATATATATATATATATATTAGTAAATGGTACGCGCGTTGCGCGTGTATCTTGTCTAAATAATTAAAAGTTTTTTAAAAATTATATAAATATTTTATTTAAAATTATATTTAAGTTATAAAAGTAAAATATGAGTTTTGAAAATGAAGAACATTGATTTTATATAACCAATTCAATATGGGGGCAAACAACCACATAAAAGTCCTCATTCATGGTCATTATATTGAAAAAATAATTCATTCAATATGCAAATACTAAACTATACTAATTTATTATGATTAAATGATAATCTAAAGTAAAATTGTGTATTAATTAACTTTAATTATGTGATAACCCGGCCCGTCGTCACGTGAGTTGCCGCCCCGTTTCCCCCATCTTACGTTTCCCTATGCTTCATTATCGGTATTGGTTGTGTTAGAGTTGATTTGGATTGATTTTGATAATGAATGAGACACTTAGTCTCTTTTAAGAAGGCTTAAGTTGGAAAAATCAACCAGAAGTTGACTTATGTGTTAGAGGGCTCGGATGTGAATTCCGATGGTTCGGTTAGCTCCGGGAGGTAATTTGTGACTTAGGAGTGTGATCGGAAGTAATTTTGGAGGTCCGGTGTAGAATTAGGCTTGAATTGGCGAAGTTAGTATTTTGGCAATTTCCGGTTGATAGGTGAGATTTTTATCCGGGAGTCGGAATGGAATTCTGAGAGTTGTTGTAGCTTCATTAGGTAATTTGGGATATGTGTGCAAAATTTCATGTCATTCAGACGTGTTTTGGATATGTTTTTGATCGAATGTGTGTTTTGAAAATTTTGGAAGAACTTAGTCTTGAATTCGATGTAATTTGATGGTTTTGGCGTTGTTTGAGGTGTTTTGATGATTGGAACAAGTTTGTATGATGTTATAAGATGTGTTTGTATTTTTGGTTGAGGTCCCGGGGCCTTGGGGGGATTTTAGATGGCTAACGGGAATTTTGGAGTTGAAAAATACAGTAGAAAAATTGCAGAGAACTTTTGTTCTATGCGATCGCAGAGGGTTTCATGCGATCACATAGAAGGAATTATGGGGGCTGTTTGGTTGTGCTATGCGATCGCATAGGGAGTGTTGCGATCGCATAGAGTAATTTGAGACCCTGAAAATTTGTTCTATGCGATCGCAGGAGGCTTATGCGTTCGCATAGGGTTAAATTTGGAGCTGGAATTTTGCTATATGCAATCACATAGAGTTAGCTATAGTGATCCGGGCAGAATGTTAAAAACACTTCATCCACGAACCCAGCCCATTTTCCACCATTTTTAGTCATTCTTGAGAGCTTTTGGACGGGAATTGAGGGGGTTTTGACGGGAAGTGATTGGAGGTAAGTCCTATGAACTAAATACATGATTTTAATTGTGAAATCATCCTTGAAATTCATGAAAATATATCCAAATTATAAGAAACTAGGGCTTGATATTGAAATTCTAAATTTGGGATTTGAGGGGCCATTGTTGGTCCGATTTGAGAGATTTTTGCATGTATAGACTCGTGGCGAGATAAGGAACCCGATGATGTAAAAATTTCTGAGTTTCGAGATGTGGGCCCGGGGCTCGGGTTTTGTCAAATTCGTAAATTTTGATATTTTTTCGATTATTTTCAATTGGGTATTGTCTCTTTAGTATAATGCAACATATTTGTTGTGATTTTAGGTAGATTCGTCGCGCGAGGAAGCCAATTCGAGAGGCAAGGGCATAGCGAGCTAGACTTGTGGCCGTCTGGAGGTGAGTAATGATAGTAAATGATATCCTGAGGGTCTGAAACCCCGAATTTGCACAACGTAGTACTATGTTAAGGTGAAACATGCGTTCCATGGCGAGCGCGAGGTTGTTTACTACTGGGGATTGTGACTTGGTCCATCCTGTTTGATATTCTACTGCGTATTTGACTGAGATATGTTATTATTCTCATGATTTGGGCTTAATGCCGACTACTTGAATCCTTATTGGATATTTTTATCACTTTTTTCCTCACTATTTGCCATACTATTTGATCTCAGTCCTGTTGATAAAACTGTTTTACAACCTCAGCCAATTTAAATAAACTTTTGAGATTTAATTGATATTCTATTATTGTTTGGGCTGAGTACCACTATTCCATTGATGCTCGAGGGGCTTATGTTGTTTCTGGACTGAGTAAGGCTTTCAGACCTTGAGTGATATGTGAGGCAGGCTTTCAGGCCTGGAGTGATATGTGAGACTGGCTTTCAGGCCTGGAATGATATGTGAGGAAGGCTTTCAGGCCTTGAGTGATATGAGAAGGCTTTCAGGCCTTATGTTGATATAGCGCTTGGGCCGTAAGGGGCCCCTCCGGAGTTTGTACACCCCCAGTGAGCGCGGATACCCATGTGATATGAGAGTGAGCCCGAGGGGCTGATACTATGCTGAGTGATTGATACTGAACCTGAGGGGCTGACACTATTCCGAGTTACTGATATTGAGCCCGAGGGGCAGATTTCTACTTGTCATTTGATATTGAGCCCGAGGGGCAGGTTTTCACTGATTATTTACTACTAAATTGCCTGTTTATTGGTTTTCGAAAGAGATTTTGTTGATACTTCACTAATCTACTATTTAAGTGATTTACTGCCTGATATAGAATTACTTTGTGCTTATGTGTATTTTCATGCCTTCGGTTATTATTTATAATTATTACTCATTAGGTCGGAGTACTCACATTACTCCCTGCACCATGTGTGCAGATACAGGCATTGTGGATTCTACCCCTGAGCACTGATTCTTCCCAGATCAGGAGGCTTGTTGGAGCGACGAGGTAGTTGTTGACGTCCGAAACCCCTTATCTCTCATGTTTCATACCTTTTGAGTTTTCTTCAGACTGTTGTATCATACTTTACATCTTATAGACTTATTTCAGACTCTGTAGTAGCTCATGACTTGTAACACCCCGATTGCGGGCTAGATTTGGGTTGGCTTTCTTGTTATCGCGGTTATGTTCGTATTGCTGGTTATGATATTCCTCCTTTAAGGTTATTTATGATTAATAACTGTCAGATATTTGAGGAGTTAAATGTTCTATTGGCTGGCCTCGTCTTCACGGGAGGCGCCATCACGACCAGGTGGGTTTGGGTCGTGACAAGTTGGTATCATAGCCTAGGTTACTAGGTCTCACGAGTCATGAGCAGGTTTAGTAGAGTCTCACGGATCGGTACGGAGACGTCTATATTTATCCTCGAGAGGCTGCAGAACCTTAGGAAAACATCACATTCTTGAAATTCTTGTCGTGCGAACTTGTTGATCCGAGTACTAAACTTCTCTTTGTGTATTCTCTCACAGATGGTGAGAACACGAGCTACCGGGCGTGACGGACGGCCACCAGTACCACCTACTGAGGCCACCAGGGGCCGTGGACGCGGTCGTGGTCATGGTCGTGGTAGAGGCAGAGCAGCGGGGGCAGAACCTATGGATCCTCCAGTTGCCCCAGCCCAGGACCAGGCTCCAGCAGCACCAGTTCAGGCACCAGCTGTGCCCATTGTGATCCCGGGTCTTCAGGAGACATTGGTCCAGATATTGACAGTTTGCATTGGCCTGGCTCAGGTGGTTTCAGCCACAGCAGCAGCTACTTCATAGGCTGGGGGAGGCAATCAGACCCTTGTTGCTCGCACACCTGAGCAAATGGTGCATGTATTACAGACTCAAAAGGCACCTCCAGTTCAGCCAGATGCACCAGTGCAGGAGTTCAGGGTTCCAGTGATGCCGGATGACGAGCAACGGCGTCTTGAGAGGTTTGGTAGGCTCCAGACTCCGACATTCAGTGGTGTTGAGGGCGAGGACGCCCAGGGTTTTTTGGACAAGTGCCAGCGGATGCTTCGTACAATGGGGATTTTGGAGTCGAGTGGTGTATCATTTACCACCTTTCAGTTTACAGGAGCTGCCTTCACTTGGTGGGAGGCGTATGAGCGGCGTAGGCCAGTTGGTTCAGCACCTTTGACTTGGCAGGAGTTCTCCACTCTCTTCTTGGAGAAGTATGTACCGCGGTCCCGCAGGGAGGAGCTGCGTAGGCAGTTTGAGTGGCTACGACAGGGAGAGATGACTGTGTCTTAGTATGAGATTAGGTTCTCAAAATTGGCTCGTCATGCAATTTGGTTGGTTCCGACAGATCGTGAGCAAATTCGGAGGTTTGTGGATGGTCTCAACTACTATTTCTGTGTTCTTATGACTAGAGAGAGAGAGAGAGTGATGAGTGCTTCATTCGACGAGGTGGTTGATATAGACAGAGACATTGAGTCGGTTCGCCGCCAGGATAGAAAGGAAAGGGAGGCCAAGAGGCCTCGAGGTTCTGGCAGTTACAGTGGTACTCCTTCGAGGGGCCAGTTTCAGCAGGGTAGGGGTCGCTCTTTCAGGCCCGCTCAGTTGGCCTGTTCTGAGTATCATGGGGCATCTTCGGGTCGTGTCCATCAAGGTTATCAGTAGCCATCTCTCAGCACTCTTCCAGTACAGGGTTCATCTCGAGCTTCTTCTGATCAGGGTTCTTCTAGGCCGAGTGCGCCAGCTAGTCACTCCAGCGCGCGAGGTTCCCGTCAGTTCCGTACTCTAACACCAGGGAGTTGTTATGAGTGCGGAGAGTTTGGGCATATGTGGAGGCAGTGTCCTCGTCTAGCTGCTAGCTCATCTCAGCAAAGGGGTCAGCCCTCGTCTTCTGGTCCAGTTTCTTCAGCACCCGCCCCGCCAGCTAGGGGTGAGGGTCAGGCAGCCAGGGGTCACCCCAGGGGCGCAGGTCGATCAGGCGGTGGTCAGACTCGTTTTTATGCTCTTCAAGGTAGGGCAGATGCTATTGCCTCAGATGCTGTCATTACAGGTATTATTTCAGTCTGCCACAGGGATGCCTCAGTCTTATTTGATCTTGGCTCCACCTATTCTTATGTGTCCTCATATTTTGCTCATCATTTGAGTACGTCCTGAGGGTATCTTGCTTTACCTGTTCATGTATCTACCCTGGTGGGCGATACTATTATTGTAGATCATGTGTATCGGTCGTGTTTGGTGACTATTGGGGGTCTGGAGACCCGAGTTGATTTATTGCTGTTGAGCATGGTAGACTTTGATGTTATTCTGGGCATGGATTGTCTATCTCCGTGTCATGCAAAGATAATTACTTTGGCTATTCCGGGTGTCCCGAGGATCGAATGGCATGGTATGGCTGACTATGTTCCTAGCAGAGTTATTTCATTCCTAAAGGCCCAACGTATGGTTGGGAAGGATTGTCTTTCTTATTTGGCTTTTGTGCGAGATGTTGGAGCTGAGACTCCTAGTATTGATTCCTTCCCAGTTGTGAGGGATTTTCCTGATGTATTTCCTGCAGACCTGTCGGGCATGCTGCCGGACAGGGATATTGATTTTGGCATTGACTTGGTGCCGGGCACCCAGCCCATTTCTATTCCGCCATATCGCATGGCGCCAGCAGAGTTGAAAGAATTGAAAGAGCAGCTTCAGGAACTCTTAGATAAGGGGTTCATTCGACCTAATGTGTCACCTTGGGGTGCGCCAGTTCTGTTTGTGAAAAAGAAAGATGGCACGATGAGAATGTGCATTGACTACAGGCAGTTAAATAAGGTAACAGTGAAGAACAAGTATCCTTTGCCTCGCATTGATGACTTATTTGATCAGCTTCATGGAGCGAGGGTGTTTTCTAAGATTGATCTCCGTTCGGGTTATCACCAGTTGAAGATCATGGATTCAGATATTATTAAGACTGCTTTCAACACTAGATATGGGCACTATGAATTTCTCGTTATGTCCTTTGGGTTGACTAATGCCCCAGCAGCGTTCATGCATTTGATGAACAATGTATTTCGTCTGTATCTGGACTCATTTGTTATTGTATTCATTGTTGACATTCTAGTGTACTCACGTAGCCAAGAGGAGCATGCCAAGCATTTGCGTGTAGTTTTGCAGAGACTGAGGGAGGAGAAGCTTTATGCAAAATTCTCCAAGTGTGAGTTTTGGCTAAGTTCTGTGGCATTCTTGGGACACATAGTGTCTAGCGAGGGTATTTAGGTTGATCCAAAGAAGATAGAAGCAGTGCAGAGTTGGTCTAGACCGTCCTCAGCCACAGAGATCCAGAGTTTTCTTGGACTAGCAGGCTACTATCGCCGTTTTGTTCAGGGATTTTCGTCCATTGCATCGCCCTTGACCAAGTTGACTCAGAAGGGTGCTCTATTTGTATGGTCGGACGAGTGCGAGGAGAGCTTTCAGAAGCTCAAGACAGCTTTGACCACAGCTCCAGTGTTGGTTTTGCCATCAGCTACAGGTTCTTATACTATATATTGTGATGCTTCGAGAGTTCGGATTGGTTGTGTGTTGATGCAGGAGGGTAGAGTTATTGCTTACGCTTCTCGTCAATTAAAGCCCCATGAGAAGAACTACCCTGTTCATGATTTAGAGTTGGCTGCTATAGTTCATGCCTTTAATATTTGGAGGCACTACTTATATGGCGTATCTTGTGAGGTGTTCACTGATCATCGTAGTCTTCAACATTTGTTTAAACAGAAGGATCTTAATTTGAGGCAGCGGAGGTGGCTTGAGTTACTCAAGGATTATGATATCACCATTTTGTATCACCCGGGGAAGGCCAATGTAGTGGCCGATGCTTTGAGCCGGAAGGCGGTTAGTATGGGTAGCCTGGCGTACATTCCAGTTGGGGGGAGGCCCTTTGCAGTTAATGTCCAGGCTTTGGCCAATCGGATGGTGAGGTTAGATATTTCAGAGCCTAGTCGGGTGTTGACTTGCGTTGTTTCTCGGTCTTCCTTGTATGACCGCATCAGAGAGCGCCAGTATGATGATCCACATTTGCTTGTCCTTAAGGACAGGGTTCAGCATGATGATGCCCGGGATATGACTATTGATAGTGATGGCGTGCTGATGATGCAGGGCCGGATTTGCGTGCCCAATGTGGATGGGCTTCGGGAGTTGATATTGGAGGAGGCCCACAACTCCCGGTCTTTTATTCATCCAAGTGCCGTGAAGATGTATCAGGATTTGAAACAACATTACCGGTGGAGGAGAATGAAGAAGGATATTGTGAGTTATGTAGCTCGGTGTCTCAACTATCAGCAGGTCAAGTATGGGCATCAGAGGCCCGGTGGTGTACTTCAGCGTATGGATATTCCCGAGTGGAAGTGGGAGAGGGTTACTATGGATTTTGTGAGTGATCTTCCTCGGACTTCGAAGAAATTTGATTCTATTTGTTTGATTGTGGATCGACTGACAATTCCACGCACTTCATTCTGGTGTGTACTACTTATTCTTCGGAACGGTTGGCAGGGATCTTTATTAGAGAGATTGTTCGATTGCATGGTGTCCCAGTGTCTATTATTTCAGATATAGGTACTCAGTTTACTTCTCAGTTCTGGAGAACATTTCAGCGAGAGTTGGGTACACAGGTAGAGTTGAGCATAACATTTCACCCTCAGACGGACGGGCAGTCCGATCGTACTATTCAGATATTGGAGGACATGTTGCGTGCATGTGTTATTGATTTAGGAGGTTCTTGGGCCGAGTTCTTTTCACTTGCAGAGTTTGCCTACAATAACAGTTATCAATCCAGTATTCAGATGGAACCGTATGAGGCCTTCTATGGGAGACGGTGTAGATCTCCAGTTGGTTGGTTCGAGCCCGACGAGACTAGATTATTGGGGATAGAATTAGTTCAGGATGCCTTAGAGAAAGTGAAAGTGATTCAGGAGAGACTTTGTACAGCTCAATCGCGTCAGAAGAGTTAGGACCGGAAGGTTCGGGATGTATCTTACATGGTAGGTGAGAAAGTTTTGCTGAAGGTTTCACCTATGAAGGGTGTTATGAGGTTTGGAAAGAGTGGAAAGTTGAGTCCGCGGTTCATTGGGCCTTTTGAAATACTTAGGAGGATTGGAGAGGTAGCCTATATGCTTGCTTTGCCACCCAGTTTGTCGGATGTTCATCCGGTATTCCATGTTTCTATGCTCCAAAAGTATGTTGGGGACCCGTCTCATGTTTTGGATTTCAGCACAGTGCAGTTAGATGAAGATTTGACTTATGATGTGGAGCCAGTGGTGATTTTAGGTCGACAGGTTCGAAAATTGAGGTCAAAAGATATAGCGTCAGTGAAAGTGCGGTGGAGAGGTCGGCCCGTGGAGGAGGCTACCTGGGAGACCGAGCGGGAGATGCGGAGCAGATATCCTCACCTATTTGATACTTCAAGTATGTTTCTTAACCCGCTCGAGGACGAGCGTTTGTTTTAGTTGGGGAGGATGTGACGACCCGGCCCGTCGTCACGTGAGTTGCCGCCCCGTTTCCCCCATCTTATGTTTCCCTATGCTTCATTATCGGTATTGGTTGTGTTAGAGTTGATTTGGATTGGTTTTGATAATGAACGAGACACTTAGTCTCTTTTAAGAAGACTTAAGTTGGAAAAGTCAACCGGAAGTTGACTTATGTGTTAGAGGGTGTCACACCTCCTTTCGGCGCTACCGTACCCCGCGAAGGGCGTGATAAAGGGAGTTTTTCCAATTAAAGGACAATCGAAACGGGGTTCCTTTATTAAGAGATTCAGAGTTGCCACTTGGGAAATTTATGGTGTCCCAAGTCACCGGTTCGAATCCCGAATCGAGGAAAGGTTTGACTCTATTTAACAGTCTGCGTACCAGAAATCCGGATAAGAAATTCTATTAACCCGGGAGAAGGTGTTAGGCATTCCCGAGATCCGTGGTTCTAGCACGGTCGCTCAACTATCATATTCGGCTTATTTATCT
>MU761851.1:28061-45023 GCA_026770625.1 Nicotiana glauca | reverse complement strand
TATATTCATGCTTCATGTTTCAGCTTACAACATTTGCAAAGTTATAGCCATGTACCTGGTATAGGAAGCAAAGAAGAGGAAGATTAGCAAAGTAGCAGTAGCATACAACACCAACAACAAACAAAAACAACCAGTAACAACCAGTAACAACCAGCAAGCAGAAAACCCGAGGACAGATTTAAAAAACCAACAGAAAATCCAGCAGAACCCAATGAAACAGTAACAGCTAATCCAATAGCACAACCCAGGAAATACCACTTGAAACCCAGCAAACCAAAGTGCAATCACATGCAAAAACAGAAGGGAACCAGATGCAAGAGATGTGATAGAACAGTTCTGATTCTCAAGCTTTCAAAAGAAGTTCTCTCTTAGACTGATTAAGGAAGAACTCACAAGACTGATTTTTTCGGACTAAAAGAAGATCTCTATTTTCTTAGCTCAAAAAAGAAGACCCCATATCCTGTCCAAGTCTAACTTTATTTATACTTAAGGCAGACCCAGCCAGCTCTTAAGAGCACTCCCACTATTAGAAAAAATATTTTTCCCCATAATATTCTCTTACCAACCCATTACTAAGTGTCTTGTGCCATTTTAATTCGTTTGTCTCCCACTACCATTTGTCCACTCTATTAATTAATTCAAAGCATGGGTAGACGTAATTAATCACTTCTTTTAACCCCATTATGTCTTGTTCCCCACTTTTTATTAAATAAATGCCTTATTCCCTACTACCATGTATCTTGTTCCCCACTATAATATTTTAATGATACTTTAGTGCCTAGTGGACAGAGCACTTAAATTAAATAATTCTACAAGTGGCCAATTCCCGTATTACCCCTGAAATTACTGAAATTGCTATTCTACCCCAATCCCTTCAATCTGTACCAAAATTATCAAACAACCAAAACTGATTCCTAAAAACACCAAATCACTACAGCTATAACCAAATTCCTAATCAAATTCAACAATTAATCTCATGAACTCAGATTGAATCATACAGCATCATATCAAAGGGAATAAGCTAACCATATTGGGAACCAATCTTGGTTAACTTAGACACAAATGAATGAGCAAGAATCCAATAGTATGATGAATTAACAAACTGAACTTATATGAAACAGTATGAATCACAATTAATTGAATCGAAATGCAAACTGAATTCATATGAAGAACAACAAAGAGAAAGAAAACAAACAATACACAAAAGGAAACTATTTGAACCAAAAATACCAAATCATTACATGAATACCTGAATTTATCTAGTCCAAAACACAAAACATCAATTAATACGAACTCCTGAAATCTAGCAATTCTAATTATCTAGTTTTCCAATTATCAAACACATAGAAATGGATGAACATCATATCTATCACCACAAAAATCAAGCAACAAGTTAAAAATGGGAAATAGGTAAAACCTGGATTGCTTTCCAATTAAACCGAAATGAAGCAAACTTTAAACGACTTTAAACGAAATCCACAACCTCGAACCAGAATCTCGGACGAAGACTTCAACTTCGACTTAAACAAAAAATCTGTTCGGACAACGAACGTCTCAAAACAAATGATGAGCAGCGAACAACTGAAGACGACGAACAAAACATATAACAATGACTGACGATGTTGGGTGGTTGATGACGAACAAAACTGAGCGTGACTGGACTTGGTGTGCTGGTGCGTCAACGTTGGGTGGAGATGGGGTTCGTCGGACTGCTGCTGGACGAAGAAGATAAATCAGAAGTTGACGTTTGGACGTGAGGCTGGAGACGGGCTTCTGGTCGCTGCTGGAGCTGCTGGATTGACGAAGTAGGCTGGTTGTTTGGGGCTGGTGACGGGCAGAAATGGTTGGTCGACGACTGGTGGTCGTTTGGCTTGGATGGTTGTTGGTCGTTTGGGTGGTTAGCGGGCTGGTTTGGCTGGAGGTGAACGATGAAGGTGAGGCTGTTGGTGGTCGTGAGCTGGGCTGGTCGACGACGCTGGTGGTCGATTGGAGGGGGCGATGGTGGTTTAGGCTAGGGTTTGTTGTTAGGTTTTGTTGAGGAAGAAGAAGATGAAGATGGGGGAGGCGGGTGTTTTAGGTTAGGGTTTGAAAAATGAAAAACAAAAAAAATGAAGAGAGGGGTTGTTTGGGTTATGGGTTTGACCGGGTCGGGTTGACCCGGTGGGTTTTGGGTTGGACTTTGTAACACATTTGGGCCAGGTTTGTTTAATTTGAAAGATGGCCCAATCCGAATTTCCTTCTATTTTTTGTTCTCTTTTCGTTTATTTGCTCCAAAATTAAATTTAAAGATCCTAAATTAAATTAATAAAACCAAGATTAACTTAAAATACTAATCAACTCCTAATAATAATTATCACACAAAATTAAACATCAATTAAAATAAAATCACACAATTTGGACATTAAATGCTAAAAATGCAAAAATACATATATTTTTATGGTTTTTCTCATTTTTGTAAAACAACTTACTTAATTAATCCTAATTGTAAAATTAAATCCTAAGAATTCAAAATGCCATATATTTTTGTATTTTCATCAATTTAAACAAATAATTACGCACAGACAAATACAAACAATAAAAGAAAAATAACACAAAATCCACAAAACTCACACATAACCCAAAACTATTTTATTTTGAATTTTTGGGAGTATTTCTCATATAGGGCAAAAATCACATGCTTACAACTGCCCCTCTTTGTCCGAAAACACGAAGAGTTTTCGTGCAAAGATAAAGTGAGCGAGCGATTTTTGCCCGTTTGAGTACTCCGTGTGAAGCATTTTTGAAAAGATTTGACCGAACCTTTGCTTCAAAAGGTCTCCTATATATCCCTGGCTAAAAGGGAATCAGGTCAATGTAGTTCGGGAAGTTTTTGGTAGCTGGGACTACCATGGGACTATGATTTTTCTGTTACTGCTGTTGCATGCTGCGGCTACTGCTTGCCGACCTTCTTATTACACCATGCTAAACAGAAAATAAGAAGCTAGACTAAACTAGTCTATGAATTACAAAATCTTGTCTAGATCTTCAGGATTGCTCTTGTCGCCTTGCTTTCTTGATGACTTGCTTCCTCTGATGTTTCTTCATTTCTGACTTGACTCGTCGGCCTCCCTTCATTGCTTGAACTGACCATCACTGCCTTCCTTTTTATTTCTAAATTTGGATTTATGCTGGGGATTTTTTGTTATAACCTTTCGCTCTCCTGGCGGGCTACTGACTTCCATACTTGAAATGTAAAAACTGGAATGTATTCCTTTGTTTTCCAGGTGTGTGCCCGATCTCCAAAACTTGAAATGTATTCCCATGTTCTCCAGGTGGGCTACTGATTGCTGAACTTGAAATGTATTCCCTTGTTCTTCAGGTGGGCGCCTGACTTCAACAACAACTTTGAAAAGAAAATGCATTTGACAATGATTCATGAAATATATATTTTGGCACTGTTTATACAAGTATGACCACTCGGGTCGTCCCATAATATCCTATTTGAGGGAGGAGAGTCCTATAATATCCTATTTGAGGGCGGATAGTCCCATAATATCCTATTCGAGGGCGGATAGTCCCATTATCCTATTTGAGGGCAGATAGTCCCATAGTATCCTATTTGAGGGCGGATAGTCCCATAATATCCTGTTTGAGGGCGGATAGTCCCATAGTATCCTATTTGAGGGCGGATAGTCCCATAATATCCTGTTTGAGGGCAGATAGTCTCATACTATCCTATTTGAGGGCGGATAGTCCCATAGTATCCTATTTGAGGGCGGATAGTCCCATAATATCATATTTGAGGGCGGATAGTCCCATAGTATCCTATTTGAGGGCGGATAGTCCCATGGTATCCTATTCGAGGGCGGATAGTCCCATAATATCCTATTCGAGGGCGGATAGTCCCATAGTATCCTGTTCGAGGGCGGATAGTCCCATAGTATCCTATTTCAGGGCGGATAGTCCCATAATATCCTATTTGAGGGCGGATAGTCCCATAGTATCCTATTTGAGGGCGGATAGTCCCATAATATCCTATTTGAGGGCGGATAGACCCATAATATCCTATTTGAGGGCGGATAGACATCCTATTTAAGGGCGGATAGTCCCATAATGTCCTATTTGAGGGCGGATAGTCCCATAATATCCTATTTGAGGGCGGATAGTCCCATAATATCCTATTTGAGGGCGGATAGACCCATCATATCCTATTTGCGGGCGGATAATCCCATAATATCCTATTTAAGGGCGGATAGACCCATCATATCCTATTTGCGGGCGGATAATCCCATAATATCCTATTTAAGGGCGGATAGACCCATCATATCCTATTTGCGGGCGGATAATCCCATAATATCCTATTTAAGGGCGGATAGACCCATCATATCCTATTTGCGGGCGGATAATCCCATAATATCCTATTTAAGGGCGGATAGACCCATCATATCCTATTTGCGGGCGGATAATCCCATAATATCCTATTTAAGGGCGGATAGACCCATCATATCCTATTTGCGGGCGGATAATCCCATAATATCCTATTTAAGGGCGGATAGACCCATCATATCCTATTTGCGGGCGGATAATCCCATAATATCCTATTTAAGGGCGGATAGACCCATCATATCCTATTTGCGGGCGGATAATCCCATAATATCCTATTTAAGGGCGGATAGACCCATCATATCCTATTTGCGGGCGGATAATCCCATAATATCCTATTTAAGGGCGGATAGACCCATCATATCCTATTTGCGGGCGGATAATCCCATAATATCCTATTTAAGGGCGGATAGACCCATCATATCCTATTTGCGGGCGGATAATCCCATAATATCCTATTTAAGGGCGGATAGACCCATCATATCCTATTTGCGGGCGGATAATCCCATAATATCCTATTTAAGGGCGGATAGACCCATCATATCCTATTTGCGGGCGGATAATCCCATAATATCCTATTTAAGGGCGGATAGACCCATCATATCCTATTTGCGGGCGGATAATCCCATAATATCCTATTTAAGGGCGGATAGACCCATCATATCCTATTTGCGGGCGGATAATCCCATAATATCCTATTTAAGGGCGGATAGACCCATCATATCCTATTTGCGGGCGGATAATCCCATAATATCCTATTTAAGGGCGGATAGACCCATCATATCCTATTTGCGGGCGGATAATCCCATAATATCCTATTTAAGGGCGGATAGACCCATCATATCCTATTTGCGGGCGGATAATCCCATAATATCCTATTTAAGGGCGGATAGACCCATCATATCCTATTTGCGGGCGGATAATCCCATAATATCCTATTTAAGGGCGGATAGACCCATCATATCCTATTTGCGGGCGGATAATCCCATAATATCCTATTTAAGGGCGGATAGACCCATCATATCCTATTTGCGGGCGGATAATCCCATAATATCCTATTTAAGGGCGGATAGACCCATCATATCCTATTTGCGGGCGGATAATCCCATAATATCCTATTTAAGGGCGGATAGACCCATCATATCCTATTTGCGGGCGGATAATCCCATAATATCCTATTTAAGGGCGGATAGACCCATCATATCCTATTTGCGGGCGGATAATCCCATAATATCCTATTTAAGGGCGGATAGACCCATCATATCCTATTTGCGGGCGGATAATCCCATAATATCCTATTTAAGGGCGGATAGACCCATCATATCCTATTTGCGGGCGGATAATCCCATAATATCCTATTTAAGGGCGGATAGACCCATCATATCCTATTTGCGGGCGGATAATCCCATAATATCCTATTTAAGGGCGGATAGACCCATCATATCCTATTTGCGGGCGGATAATCCCATAATATCCTATTTAAGGGCGGATAGACCCATCATATCCTATTTGCGGGCGGATAATCCCATAATATCCTATTTAAGGGCGGATAGACCCATCATATCCTATTTGCGGGCGGATAATCCCATAATATCCTATTTAAGGGCGGATAGACCCATCATATCCTATTTGCGGGCGGATAATCCCATAATATCCTATTTAAGGGCGGATAGACCCATCATATCCTATTTGCGGGCGGATAATCCCATAATATCCTATTTAAGGGCGGATAGACCCATCATATCCTATTTGCGGGCGGATAATCCCATAATATCCTATTTAAGGGCGGATAGACCCATCA
This sequence comes from Nicotiana glauca, assembly GCA_026770625.1. Taxonomy (NCBI): domain Eukaryota; kingdom Viridiplantae; phylum Streptophyta; class Magnoliopsida; order Solanales; family Solanaceae; genus Nicotiana; species Nicotiana glauca. The sequence continues at coordinate 38,860 of MU761851.1, read as the reverse complement.
TATCCTATTTGCGGGCGGATAATCCCATAATATCCTATTTAAGGGCGGATAGACCCATCATATCCTATTTGCGGGCGGATAATCCCATAATATCCTATTTAAGGGCGGATAGACCCATCATATCCTATTTGCGGGCGGATAATCCCATAATATCCTATTTAAGGGCGGATAGACCCATCATATCCTATTTGCGGGCGGATAATCCCATAATATCCTATTTAAGGGCGGATAGACCCATCATATCCTATTTGCGGGCGGATAATCCCATAATATCCTATTTAAGGGCGGATAGACCCATCATATCCTATTTGCGGGCGGATAATCCCATAATATCCTATTTAAGGGCGGATAGACCCATCATATCCTATTTGCGGGCGGATAATCCCATAATATCCTATTTAAGGGCGGATAGACCCATCATATCCTATTTGCGGGCGGATAATCCCATAATATCCTATTTAAGGGCGGATAGACCCATCATATCCTATTTGCGGGCGGATAATCCCATAATATCCTATTTAAGGGCGGATAGACCCATCATATCCTATTTGCGGGCGGATAATCCCATAATATCCTATTTAAGGGCGGATAGACCCATCATATCCTATTTGCGGGCGGATAATCCCATAATATCCTATTTAAGGGCGGATAGACCCATCATATCCTATTTGCGGGCGGATAATCCCATAATATCCTATTTAAGGGCGGATAGACCCATCATATCCTATTTGCGGGCGGATAATCCCATAATATCCTATTTAAGGGCGGATAGACCCATCATATCCTATTTGCGGGCGGATAATCCCATAATATCCTATTTAAGGGCGGATAGACCCATCATATCCTATTTGCGGGCGGATAATCCCATAATATCCTATTTAAGGGCGGATAGACCCATCATATCCTATTTGCGGGCGGATAATCCCATAATATCCTATTTAAGGGCGGATAGACCCATCATATCCTATTTGCGGGCGGATAATCCCATAATATCCTATTTAAGGGCGGATAGACCCATCATATCCTATTTGCGGGCGGATAATCCCATAATATCCTATTTAAGGGCGGATAGACCCATCATATCCTATTTGCGGGCGGATAATCCCATAATATCCTATTTAAGGGCGGATAGACCCATCATATCCTATTTGCGGGCGGATAATCCCATAATATCCTATTTAAGGGCGGATAGACCCATCATATCCTATTTGCGGGCGGATAATCCCATAATATCCTATTTAAGGGCGGATAGACCCATCATATCCTATTTGCGGGCGGATAATCCCATAATATCCTATTTAAGGGCGGATAGACCCATCATATCCTATTTGCGGGCGGATAATCCCATAATATCCTATTTAAGGGCGGATAGACCCATCATATCCTATTTGCGGGCGGATAATCCCATAATATCCTATTTAAGGGCGGATAGACCCATCATATCCTATTTGCGGGCGGATAATCCCATAATATCCTATTTAAGGGCGGATAGACCCATCATATCCTATTTGCGGGCGGATAATCCCATAATATCCTATTTAAGGGCGGATAGACCCATCATATCCTATTTGCGGGCGGATAATCCCATAATATCCTATTTAAGGGCGGATAGACCCATCATATCCTATTTGCGGGCGGATAATCCCATAATATCCTATTTAAGGGCGGATAGACCCATCATATCCTATTTGCGGGCGGATAATCCCATAATATCCTATTTAAGGGCGGATAGACCCATCATATCCTATTTGCGGGCGGATAATCCCATAATATCCTATTTAAGGGCGGATAGACCCATCATATCCTATTTGCGGGCGGATAATCCCATAATATCCTATTTAAGGGCGGATAGACCCATCATATCCTATTTGCGGGCGGATAATCCCATAATATCCTATTTAAGGGCGGATAGACCCATCATATCCTATTTGCGGGCGGATAATCCCATAATATCCTATTTAAGGGCGGATAGACCCATCATATCCTATTTGCGGGCGGATAATCCCATAATATCCTATTTAAGGGCGGATAGACCCATCATATCCTATTTGCGGGCGGATAATCCCATAATATCCTATTTAAGGGCGGATAGACCCATCATATCCTATTTGAGGGCGGATAATCCCATAATATCCTATTTGAGGGCGGATAGACCCATCATATCCTATTTGAGGGAGGATAATCCCATAATATCCTATTTGAGGGCGGATAGTCCCAATATATCCTATTTGAGGGCGGATAGACCCATAATATCATATTTGAGGGCGGATAGTCCCATCATATCCTATTTGAGGGCGGATAATCCCATAATATCCTATTTAAGGGCGAATAGTCCCATCATATCCTATTCGAGGGCGGATAGACCCATAATATCCTATATGAGGGCGGATAGTCTCATAATATCCTATTTAAGGGCGGATAGTTCCATAATATCCTATTTGAGGGCGGATAGTCCCATCATATCCTATTTGAGGTCGGATAATCCCATAATATCCTATTTGAGGGCTGATAGTCCCATCATATCCTATTTGAGGTCGGAAAATCCCATAATATCCTATTTGAGGGCGGATAGACCCATAATATCCTATTTGAGGGCAGATAGTCCCATAATATCCTATTTGAGGGCGGATAGACCCATCATATCCTATTTGAGGACGGATAATCCCATAATATCCTATTTGATGGCAGATAGACCCATCATATCCTATTTGAGGGCGGATAATCCCATAATATCCTATTTGAGGGCGGATTGTCCCAAAATATCCTATTTGAGGGCGGATAGACCCATAATATCCTATTTGAGGGCGGATAGTCCCATCATATCCTATTTGAGGGCGGATAATCCCATAATATCCTATTTGTGGGCGGATAGTCCCATCATATCCTATTCGAGGGCAGATAGACCCATCATATCCTGTTCGAGGGCGGATAGACCCATCATATACTATTCGAGGGCGGATAGACCCATCGTCAAAAATTGAAATTTAAAGACTGGAAATGTATTCCTCTATTATATGGGCAGGCTCCCAACCTCAACTTACCTTATCTGCATCCTACTACTGTTGTCCTTTCTTTGCCTTGTAAACCATTTCCTTCTACTGGGAGTACCTCCAGAACCGCTTCCTTCGAAAACAAAACATGTGTTGTCTTCCCTAGAAACTGCTGGGGATTTAATTACTTACCTGATGGGGATAATACTGCTGAAGGAATCTCTCTTCTTCCCCTTCTTCTTCTTCTCTTTTTTTTTTTCAAAACTACTCTCTTCAAAACTTTTATTTTCTCTCAACACAGCCGGGGATAAAAATGTTATCAGCTGGGGATAACACTGTTGAGGATAACACCGCTGGGGGATTTTTCTTCAAAATCGGTGCTTCATTCTTCTGGAAGCTGCTGGGGATGACACTGGCTTCTTGCTTTTCTGAACACAAGTTTCATCCTTTTTGTTATGTCCGTTGGGGATACAACTCCTTTCATTGAAACTTGTTGTTTTCTTTTTTTTTAGCACCGCTGGGGATAATACAGGTTCAAAGACCACTTCCCTTAAAACAGGTGTTATCTTTCTTCTTCGCCAAGTGGATGCCTGTCTTCCAGAAAATTTTCCAAATGAAAGGAAAATTTTCTGCCCCAGTTTGATAATCTTCCCCCATGGCATACCTTTCCGCCATCAATGCCATTTCCTTTTTCCTGCTTTAAAAATCAAAGAAAATTTGTTAGTTTTAAACACAGTGGTTGGTTGTGATGCTCCTGCTATGAGTTTCATTATCAAAATGTGCTGGGGATGTTATTATTTACTGGGGATGATATTCCTGCTGGGGATAGTTTTTTTTTCTTTCTTGCTTGCCCTCCTTGACGACTCTTTGTTCACAAGCCTTTTGCCGTTGTTTTTCCACTGGTATCTTGACTACCCAAATTCCTATGACAGTGACCCTGCTTGAGGATCTTGCATGTTTTACCGATGAACCATCTTCTTCGTTCATCGGTGTTACTGAGAACACCTTTTCTGCTGGGGGTCTTCCCCCTTCTTTTGTGGCATAGCTAGTGAACGGTCACTTCCCCGACCTTTGAGTCTCATTGGCTTTGGCCTTGAGGTTATTAACCTTCGCTTTTTGCTAGGGATATCCTCCTTGACACTGATCCATCCATTTGTCCATTTCCTCTTGCTGGGGAATATCCTCCTGGACACTGGCCTCTGCGCTTGTTCTGACTTATGCCGCTTGGATGTTCTAATCAGATCTCGTCTTGCATAATTGGAAAGTTGATGGCAGATTTTAAAGTCATTTCTCACTTGTTTTGACCAAACAGACTCTATTGGGGAATTTTTTTTTTATTTTATGAAAGGAGAAAGATAAAAAGGAAGAGAATAAAAGACAAAGGAAAGAAATGACTCTCCAACCAGAGAAACTACAAAACCTATCAAACACGGATACCGACTCTAATGGCCATGACATGCACACATAGCCTATCCTCCGTTGTTAATTCGCTTTTCACAATCTTCGTCTGGGGCTTTCCCATCTGATTCTCAATCATATTCGACTTGTAATGCCCGCAGGTTTTCACTATCAAGTCTCTCTCATTTTTATTTCTCTCAGCTTTCATCGCCTTATGATGCCCGTGAAGGTTTTCACCGATTAGACTCTCTCATTTGTATTACTTTTCAGCTGGGGATTGGGGTGTTACCGCTAAGACTCTCTCATATTTCTTTTCTGTTGGGGATCAGAGTCTTTTCTGCTGGTAATCAGAGTGTTATGTTCTGATAAGGCTCTCTCATTTGCTTGACTTGGCCTCTTTTGAAGACTGATCGGAAGGTCTTTCTTTGGACCGTAATGTAGGATTTTGGATAGGGCTAGAAGAAAAAAAGGTATAAAAGGCTCAAAATAAATCAACTTGGGTTTAAAAATACAACCTTCAGAATTAGATTTATTTATAATAAACACAACCTTTGCCCCAGTTTATTGCTTGGGGATTTTTGATTTTTTGTTTACACTATGACCGAGCTGTGAAGCGCCTACGTATCCTCTTTGAGGAATCAGGTCAAACGTAGTTCCTAATTCCTCGTTGTTCTAATTTTTCTTTCCATTTTCACTTATCATTTTTTTCTTATCTCTTTGTTGTTTTTTTTTAATTATTTTTTTTATCTTCCCTGTTTGTGTTTCTACCCTTTGCTATCGATTCCGAAGGAGGGGTATGAAAGAAATCAACTAAGGCTCAAAGGGTTAACGAAGGATAAGGTGTTTGGATAGCAGAACAAAATGCCTCCTTCATTCCAATCTTCAAAACATGTCAAGTGCAAACAACGCGATTAACGTTCGTCATATCTTTAAAGCATTCTTAGGCAACATTCTCATTTTCATTACCACGAACGACCCCCATGTCAACATCGCCAACTTGCCTTTAACGGTTTTCTTTTTACTTGCCCCAGTTTCACATGACTCGGGTTTCATATAATCTCAAACCGTTCTTATTTCCTTTAAATGTCCCGATCACCTCCCAATGGCTTTATGATTAAATTTTAAAATTAGGCCAAAATTATGTGCGCATGTCATGTCACTAGTGTTGACAGAAAAAGGACTATAAAGAGGAAAGACTAAACAAAAGAAAATGTCTAGAAATAATAGAAAATGGGACATTGCATTAACTGACGAAACAACAACTCGAACTACAAAATAAACAAATTAAAATGGGATTACAACCCTTAGGACAAACCTAGACAACATTAAATGAGATACTATGACCAAAAGGACTGGACAAAAATAGAAAGGTTTGAATTACAAGACAATATCAGGGTTACACCCTGAAATAACCCGGACAACAGAAATGATAACAAAATAAGCCATCAAAACTCCACTCCGGTTGACCAGCGCGACATCTTAGCCACTGAGTTTTGCATCAATATTTCCAAGACCACTATCTGTTTTGACATCTTCAGCTTTAGTTAATACATCCTTAAGAGGATTCCCGTGCTCCCTATCGCTGTCATTGATCACAATCACCCCTTCTTGAAGCATTCTTTCTATTTCCCTTTTCAAAGAACGACAATCTTCAATGCTATGCCCTTGGACATTAGAATGGTACACGTATCGTGCAGTAGGATTAAAGCTTCTTGCACATGGATCTGGAGCACATCCGGTGAGCTGCTCAATCAGGCCAGAATGCTTCAACCTTTCAAACATATTTGCATAAGGTTCTCCGATAGGGGTGAGAGCCCTTTCTCGTTTCAACAACCTCTCGTTCCTAAATGCCTGATTTGGCCGGAAACCTGATCCAAGAGGTTTTCAGAATGCCCGTGGGGGTGGGTAGGCATTTTGTGGAGCTGGGTAATTGGCAAATGCAGCATGTCTTTGGGAGTCCCGTGGAGAGAAGTAGCGCTGGGGAGGGTTACATGGCGCACAAGGATATCCACGGGTACGATGTTGAGACTGAGGGCATTTGGCAAAGGTGACCACTGGACTCTGACATTGGTGGGGCATTACAATATCTTTTCTTTTCATGGGAAGATCACCCCGGGCCACTTGTTCACTCCATCTGATCCAGAACTTCCCAAAACCCTCTTTAGGTTTCTCTTCTATTTGATATATGGAGGAGTGGGTTGGGACAATGTCTGCATTATTCTGAAAGTGCTGTACAAAATCCTGAGCCATGTCGTCCCATGCATGCCACTTACTGACATCTTGACGATCATACCATTCCAAGGCTACCCCAGTCAAGCTTTTACTGAAGTATGCCATTAGCAGGTCGTCTTTTTCGACAACATTCTTCATTTTCTTGCAATACTCCCTCAGATGGACGACCGGATCTTCGCATTCCCTGAACTTTGGTATTTTAATCTTTGCGAGCAGGCGGATGTCAGAGAGTGTACCCAACTTCTTAGAACCTGGAGGAAGAGTGACGAACCGCTAGGGTGATCGGGAGATGCCAAAGTTCGGGTAAGGATATCATCTGAGAAACCAGGCGGTGGCGGTATGGGTGCTTTTCCAACCATCCAAGCCTGATACATGTCTGTCACATGTTGTCTCAATATTTTCACTTCTTCTACCAACCGATTGTTCCGTTCGACCAGCTGTTGTCGGGCATCGGTATCAACCCACTCAGTTCTGAGATTTTCTGCCATTATCCTTTGACTTTGTGTTGCAGGGAAGGGAACCACAACCAACTACCTCAACTTTCACTGGATTCAAAACAAAACATGTTAGAATGGACTCAGTCGGTTCTTATTATTAACAACATGTTTTGTGGACTCAGTCAGTCCTTATTATTAACAACATATTTTGTGGACTCAGTCAGTCCTTATTATTATCAATATCTTTTTTTTCTTTTCATTTTTTTTCTTTTCCATTTTTTTATTTTTTTGTTGTGGTCGAATCTTATGGAGATTGCCTACGTATCATGACCCTGCATGAATCAGACCTTGCGTAGTTCGGGCAGATAAAAGGCAAACAACAATAAAACATTTTTCTTGAATTTTTTGATTTTTCATAACAAAACCAACTTTGATTACCATGGTTTAAAACACTGACAAAACTTAAACTCACAAACTCTGACGAAAAATGAGGTACAGATTTGAAAATCAAACAATCTACATACTTTAATCAAAAGAAGTATAAATTAAAACAAATCGGCAAATTCCTTCCCCTATATGCCAAATGGCTACTTTTGCAAATGTGGCCCCTTCCCAATTTCTCATGAATTTTGAGGCCGGGGAGGATTTATTTATGACACATTTACAAACTTGTCCTTTCTTTTACGAAAATAGCCTTTCGACAACTGAAAGATATTCTAAGGCTATTTCGGCAAGAACGGTTTAATACACTGCCGAAGCTGGATCGGCTTATTTTGAACAAAAATCACAACGGCATTCACTTGCCCCTTGACTTTTTTTTAAATTAAACATAAGACCTGGTTTTGCAAACACGGCCTTTCAGCACCTCGGGGATGAAGATTTTAAGGCTGTGTGGGCTAACCAGTCAAAAACCTTAAAAAGGACCAAGGGTGAATGTTTATGCAAAGTCAGCCTTCCGGCGTCCCTTTCGGGAACATTCGGCTATTTTTGATAAAACGGTATTACCCGACCTACTTAAGACTCTTTTTTTTTTCTTTTCTTGTTTTTCAAAATAAAACCCAATTTTGCAAACACGACCTTTCAGCGCCTCGGGGACGAAGATTCTAAGGCTGAGGGTCAACCGACCAAAAATCTAAAAAATGACCAAAGGTGGCCGTTTATGCAAAGCCAGCCTTCCGGCGTCCCTTTCGGGAACATTCGGCTATTTTTGATAAAACGGGATTACCCGACCTTCTTAAGACTCTTTTTTTTTTCTTTTCTTGTTTTTCAAAATAAAACCCAATTTTGCAAACACGACCTTTCAGCGCCTCGGGGACGAAGATTCTAAGGCTGAGGGTCAACCGACCAAAAATCTAAAAAATGACCAAAGGTGGCCGTTTATGCAAAGCCAGCCTTCCGGCGTCCCTTTCGGGAACATTCGGCTATTTTTGACAAACGACATCACCTAATTCATTCAAGACTTCTTTTCTTGTTTTTTAAATTAAAATAAATGACCCGGTATTGCAAACACGGCCTTTTAGCACCTCGGGGACGAAGATTTTAAGGCTGTGAGGGTCAAAACTCAAAACCTGACCCAAAGCGGTCATTCATGCAAAGTTAGCCTTCCGGCGACCCTTTCGGGAATATTCGGCTATATTTGATAAGGACGTCATCACCCGACTTATTTATAACAAAATTAGAATTTGACATTTTTGGCTAGTTTTTGCAAAAAGGGGGAGGTTGGACCCGATTAGGGTTGCCTACGTATCTCACATCCGGTGAGAATCAAACCAGCGTAGTTCTGTCAAATAGAACAAAGTATATTTGAAAACAAACACACATTTTTTTTTAAATTATTGGCGAATAAAATGAATTATTATTCTTTTTCATTTAAAAACACAAACTATTTTTGAAAACCAAATCACACATTTTTTTTCCATTGGCAAATGAAACAGAATATTATTTTTTTTTAAAACATTTTTTTTCAGTGGAAAATAAAACAAATTATTTTTGAAAAATAAAACTCCTTTTTTTTATTGACACATAAAACAAACTATAAAAATATATATTTTTTTCTTTTGCACTGGCAAATAAAATAGACTATTTCAAAAATAAAAACTTTCCTTTTTCATCGGCAAATATATATATATTTTTTTTTCATTTTCTCAAAAATCCGGCAGAGTTTCGACACTACTTGGACATTGGTTTTTTTTCTAAAAATGTGTAGTTATCTCTCTACACGGTTATTTTTCTTTTTCACAATTTTTTTCAAAATTCCCGATTTCACAAGCCGGTCAGCATGCAAGTCTGAAGCAAATAAATGCATAGGTAGCAAGTAAGATGCATCAGGATGGTCCTTTCATTTCAGGTACACCTGTCCTAGACAGACCCAACCCCTGTGTTGAGTTCCCTAAGTCAAATGCACATGATGCAAACAAAATTTCCTACTAGGGATCCGACATGAGGCTTTGTTATTCTAGGTTTAAAACCTGGGTTTATTGTTCTAGACCTGGCTTACCCGAGCGGACAACTCGAGCTGAGGAGGGTTAGTGTACCGGTAGCATTGCTTTCCGGCTTAACTGGTGGTGCTCCCCGCTAAAATACGTGTGACTAAAATCCTTCACCGGGTGCCAAGCACCTCGGCTATCTCAAAGAAAGTGGGCTATGTCAAGCAAATGCCCAATTTTAATTTCAAGAAGACTCAGAGGGGGTGCGTAAGAAGACAATTTATATGCACAGTTCAAAAATTGTCAAAGCGGTAAAAGCAACATTTAGCACATTAGCCCAAAATATGTAATAAGAATCAGATAATAAATAATCCAAATAAAACAATTATTCCAAGCTCGAATTCTTGAACCCTGAACCAGTGGTTCTGGATAACATCCCCAGCAGAGTCGCCAGAGCTGTCACACCTCCTTTCGGCGCTACCGCACCCTACGAAGGGCGTGATAAAGGGAGTTTTCCCAATTAAAGGACAATCGAAACGGGGTTCGTTTATTAAGAGATTCAGAGTCGCCACTTGGGAGATTTATGGTGTCCCAAGTCACCGGTTCGAATCCCGAATCGAGGAAAGGTTTGACTCTATTTAACAGTCTGCGTACCAGAAATCCGGATAAGAAATTCTATTAACCCGGGAGAAGGTGTTAGGCATTCCCGAGATCCGTGGTTCTAGCATGGTCGCTCAACTATCATATTCGGCTTATTTATCTGAATTTTAAAACATGTTACAACTTATGTGCCACTTTTAACTTTTAATCGCTTTTATTCAAATTATTAAAGAAAATTGAACGTCGTTTTAAAACATGTCTTTGGATCGCGTCACATGAAATGCACCCGGATCCTCGACACATTTTTATTCAACGTTTTGGGATTTGGATTTGGGTCGCATGAAATGCACACCCGAATTTAGGAAGGTAAAATTATTAAAGACGCGCCTAAAGAGACTAACGCGTTATTATTTTGGGGGAGGTCGTGAAATTCGCTAAACGGTCCGTCCCAAAAACTAAGTATTTTAATATATACATTTATGAGGGCCCCACAGCTAGTGCATTTTATTTGGCGAGGCTCGTCTCATTTATTTTTAAAAGGATAATCCTAAAGTGATGTCACGACCCAAAAATCCCTCAGAAGGAGCCGTGATGGCACCTAGTCTTCAAACTAGGTAAGCCTAACATAAACTGAAATAACATTGATACTTATTAACTTCAACTGAAATTTCTCTAAACGATTTACAATTCCCAAAACCGGTAGTACAAGTCACAAG
>MU761847.1:0-22363 GCA_026770625.1 Nicotiana glauca | reverse complement strand
TATATATATATATATATATATATATATATATATATATATATAAAGTTTCAAAGTTTTAATGGTAAATGTTAATAGTTTGTACTTTTAGTATAGTTCTTTACTTTACATTCTACTTTGATTGGTAGTTTTCTTTTGTTAAGTGTATGAATCCATTTCGTGTTAAAAATAATACATTTTTAATTGAGTCCTTAAATTATTCATCACTATTTGATTCAATTATCATCAATATATATTGGAGATTTCTCAAAGGACAATTGATTTGATAGTGTTACATTGAAAATATGATCTCCGAAATATGTGTTTAGTAGTGTATGTCTTATATTTAAGAAAAAACCGACAAATAACCGAAAAACTGATAAAACCCCGACATAAACCGAATGGAGAAAAAACCGACTTAATTGGTTTGGTTTGGTTCTAATATTTGAAAAATCGACTTATTTGGTTTGGTTTCTTTTTAGGAAAAAATCGATCCAAACCGAACCATGAACACACCTTACTATATATACCCATGCAAAATATAATAGTACTACTAAAAAGCAAGAATTAACGACGGACAAATTCTATAAGAAAACAAAAAAAGTCGTCTAACAACGAATTAACGACATACTATCAAGAAATTCTATTAGCTACAAGTGATTTAGCGACAAACTAATAATGAAGTTCGTACTCTAGTTTTCTTTTTTTTTGGTATAACTCCAAATATTTTACAAGAAAAAGTGGCTAGATCGTTGATTGAGTTGAAGTTGGTCCATACCTTAGCATAATTCACTAATAAAATAAGGGACTATACATGTGACATAATTAAACAATATGGTATTATAAACCCATAATATATATTTATAATTCAACTGCTTTTGGCTCCATGCACTCGGATCCTACTACAACTGAATTATTCTCTCTTTTTCCCTATATATTATTACCCCCACCTCTTTCTACTTACCCTACAAGAAGAAAAAGACCCTATACTTACGTGTGTATCTGACTTCTTGAGCAAATTGTACGTTCTTCCTCAATTTATATATCCATATCATTCACATGCACACGTAGGGACATATAGGAACCAAAGTTTCCCCATAATATATATGTACAAATATAAGCTTGTGTTTAATTTTTGTCTATTGACAGTGCAATAAAATCTTCAAATTATCAGTTCAAAAGATAATTATAAATGAACTTGTTAACTTAGAAAATATTGACAAATTACGCGTTATAATAGGTTAAATTCACCGATAACTGGGTAAAAAAAATGGAGCCTTTGGAGCAATAGTTATCTCTGTGTGACCTATAAATCACGAGTTCGACCTGTGATATCAGTCATTGGTGCTTGCATTAGGGTAACCTGCCTAAGTCACATCCTCATAGGGTGTAACCCTTCCCTGAACGGCTGAATCTTGCATGAATATGGAATGCTTTGTGCATCAAGCTAATATTTACATTGATAGGGTAAAAATATTAGTATATACTATTAGTATATTATTAATCTCTACTCTCTCGGAGTAAGGGTAATGTCTGCATACACACTATTCTTTCCAGACCTCAATAGTGAGATTTTACTTGATCGTTGTTATAGTAGTATATTATTAAGGTGGTGGTGAGGATATGGGATGAGATTTGGTTGTGTCCGACCACATACGACATCACTTGCACCCATCCGTTGCATAGATTCCTTCCTTCACTCTCCAATGCACGTAAACAAATATCAATGATATATTAAAATATAAATTTTAAGACTCCTATTATATTTCCCTCTTTTATTTTATGTTCACTAGATGTGGTTTTGTCGCCAAGAATTTAGATTTATATTCTTATTTGTCATTAATATATTGATCCTAAGAATTATTTGTTGAAAATCGTAGTCCTTAAAACACGTTATAGTGTTACAAATTTCAAGATACCTATGTAGTAGGAGAATATATAATATAGTACTACTTATATTTATTCGGAGAAAATTATTTGTTCATTAGCAAGTGTGCAAATTCCAATTTTAATCTATTTTAAAATCGGAGACCGAAATTTATGTGTAATTTTTGGTCGTTATTGCTACTTTAACCCGTCAAATATTTACGGTGAAACAAAATACCCCATAAAGTTTGTTTCTATCTAATTCCTCCGGGACCCCCTAAAGCACACATGAGTGGAGGTTACGGGTTCGATCGAATTTAATAGTCATAATTCCAATGATTTTAGTTCAATTATGTGTTTGTCTTAAACAACCTATTGAATATTTGTAAATTATTTATTAAAATTTTAAAAATTCATTGAATATATATACAACAACAATAAATTTAATGTAATCCCACAAGTAAGATCTGGTGATAGTAGTCTGTATGCAGATTTTACTCTTACCCTATGAAGATAGAGAGACTATTTCATGTAACCCTCGACTCTTATTAAACATACATAATTATTAATTAATAATTTATCAAAATTTAATTAATGGTTAAGTCCATAAGCTCACATGGACAATTTATTTTAAATATTATAGAGTCGAATCTTTTTTTTCGGTGCTTCTACTTCTGATAACTAAGCAGTTCTTTTTTTTTTTTTTTTTTGCCTAACTATTTTTTCTGTATTTAAAAATTATTTTAACGAAAAAGGTGGATAGCTTTTCAAAAACGTAGAACAAAGGGGAAACACAATACAAGATGCACGTTTTCCCACGGCAAAACATTTCCATTTCTTTGGGACTAAGCACACATGGGATTGTCTATCTACAACCTATAGGATCCAATGTTACTTCTAAAAAAAATTAGTATCTAATTATTATTTAATATCCTTTATTTTTTGTAAAATTTAAAAGAATATAAGTTTTAAGAGCCTTATAAAACAAAATTAAAAAGAAGAACTAGTTATTTAATAGGATTTCTGAAGCAGTAGTTCTTATAAAAAATAGGATTTATTTGACGTTATTTTTAACCTAAATGAAAGAAAATGTTTCCAGAATTTATTTAATTCATCGATTGGTCTAAAAATATGTACCGTCTTTTTAACAAGTTCATAATTTTTCAAGTTAATTACTAACTCGTTAGTAATACAATGTGGATGATCATCTTAATTTTAAAATTATTTGATTGTGTAAATATTTAATAACAGTATATAGAATTCAAATTAAGCAGGAAATAATACTTTTGAACAGGAAATTATGAACTTTTTCCGGGCTTTATTTTATTTCTCAAAAAACTATATATTATGAATTTATTTTAATAACATGTTACTTGAACAATAAAAATGAATTAGCTACCAAAAAAGAATTGGTGATGATAGATGGCTAACTTGGCCTGGAGCTGTCGGCATATTTATAATACTAAAGTTTGGTCCACTCCTTATGAGGTTTTCTTATATACGCATACTGCAGTATAATAGGATAATTAGACCTTTGTTTGGAATAATTTAAAGATTAATTAGTTGTTAAGGATTCTTTGGTATAAACAGTTAAGATATACCATATTGTTTGAAACAAAAATTGAACAGAAAATCATCATTAGGGATGCTCAGGTGGATGTAGATTATTAGCTACAACTTCAATCGAATTTAATATTTTCGACACGTAACATATAATTTGAAAAATAATATAAAATTAAATCTATCGAGTTTAAATCTTGAATCCACTTACTTGTCCAAAAGTAGCTTGCAACAAGTTCAAACATTAGTATGGATTTGTTGACACGAAATCCACAATATAAAATAATTTCAAAATTAATCTCTAATGTGAGCTCGATTGTTTCTCTTTAATTTTCAATGAACAACATGATCTTTACCTATCATTTCATAATTTCATTTCCATTATGGTTCGTTAAACGAGTTGATATACTAACCCTTTTTTGTCCTTTTTTATGGTATAAGCATCATAGCTTAATGGAGGTGATTAACTAGTTCATATACAATTTATTGCAATTAATATTGAAGCTAGGTCTTAGATATATTCTGTATGCTAAATACAAAAATTATACAAATTTTATATAATTTTTTGGCTAATGAATGTAAAAAGTTTCTGGTGAGGACAAAAAGTGAAAGAAACCCCATTTATTCATTTAAAAAATGTTAGAATAGAAAAACCTTGAAAGCACGTTAGTATAAGATGCATATCAAAATAACACCACAATTTACCCTAAAAAAAGATAGAGTTGAATTTGTAAAAATGGCTTATAGATACTTGGATTAGGTTGATCTGATTAATAAGAGATATTAAAGAAAGAACAAGACGGGCTCAGCTGGTTGATCCCTGGAACTAAGAACAATTAGAAAATCTTAATAGCAATTGTATAAAGCTTTGTAAGAATGAGAGAATAAATATCCGCCTTTGTAATATATACAAGTGTTTGTGCGGTTCAATGACTACAAATATTGTTGTTTATAGTTAATTTTAAGGAGACAAGATCTTCGAATCATGTTTTTCTTAAAGATAATAAAAACCTCTATTGATGGTTGCATAATATTTGAGAATAAATGCTACTATAATTTTCTGTAACGAGTGCTTCTTTAACATTGTCTTCTCTAACTGGTACCTTATTTTCAAATTTTCTTTCCAGACCTTGATGCTTTCGGAACTTACACAATATCAGTCACATGTTTGTATCCGGTATCAACCATTGTTGACTCTTGTCAAAGTTGTCATCACTGCCACATATCTGCTCGGAAACGTACACCTATAATCTATAAATTTTACCCAATACAATATGATCTTAACACTGAGCCTCAACAGTGCTATTCAGAAATTAGCAGGCCATATTTTACATATTTAACTCTAAATCTAAAATTGGAAGAAGATCCTTTACTCAATTCAGAAATTAGCAAGCCATAGTATGGTTAGTTAAATTCATTGACCAGAAAACAAATTGAAAGGAACAATATTATTAAAGAGGCTTTCATTAAAAGAAAACAACAAGTATTTGCTATAGGTGAGGACAACACTAATATTGAGCAAGAACTCCAAAACTTTTTTTCTAGTTATTAATCTAATTGTATTAGTAGACTTTAAAATGAAGTTTATTCAAGCTTTAGTCTACATGCCGAAGGACATTACAATGTGGATAAATAAGAAATGTGTGGTTTATATGGATTGAAAGTGTGCTGAAATTTTAGTCAAAATAGAAGAGTGATTAGGAAATCACTACCGTCAACCCTCTCTATAACAGTCTCGTTTATTCCAATATTTTTTAGTTTTTATAGTTAATGACTTTTATACACCTATAACAACATTTAACGTTTAAATATTTTTTGGTTGTTATAAAGTTGGTCCAGATAATTATACATACCTATAAAAGCATTTAACATTTAAATATTTTTTGTCCTCAGTGCTAGAGCAGCATTTCCTTTATTCATGTAATAGACAACTATGAATAAGCATAGAGATGCTGCATTGTTGGCTTCGCTGCTTTAGCTTCAGAAGGAATTGGTTGTTAAAACTTTTCGTAAACAAATATTGGGTTTTGTGTATTTAACTACAGTTAAGTTGGTTCTATTGGGAGTTATGAATAGATACACTTGATTCTAAATTACCAAATATCATATATATTGGAAGTGATTAACTTCTAATCTATATTCTTTTAAAAAATATTTCAAATCACTCACCAGTCAAACACTTTCCATCACATCAAACACACTTGAATGAAATATTGCCAACGATAGGCTTTAACAACCAAATTAAGTTGAAAATAAAATGAAACATCTTTAATCTCCTTTACAGTTTACATCTTCAAAATTTTCAATATCTTGAGAAACTTTTTATTTGAAGGCAGAAATACTGATAATGAAATTAATCATATAAGGTAAATGTCGAAAGTAAACAAAGTCGAGAAAATACAATAATTCGAACTCTTCTTTTCATTTATACTTGCAAAGAGATCTACACCAAGTCCAACGATAAAAAGCTGATACGTAACGGGCAAAATGTGATTCACAACGAAACTTTAGTAGTATATAATTCATCTGGACCAACTTTAATAGCGTTACAGAAAGATTCAAAGTGTCTCAAAAGAAAAGTTTCTGATAATTATAGAGAACCCCCATCAGTATCACAAATTTCAAAATCGTCAGCATACTAAGACCTACAGCACAGTAGCATACGGGTAACAACGTAAGTTAACTTCAACAAAAACAAACTTAGCTATAAAGCTAAAGGGGGCCACAATTGGGCGAAACAATCGAGAGGTTACAGTCACCGGTAATTTTCCGCAGGACCTGAAATACTGCAACTATAGTGCCTCAATTTGGCGTCTGAGACGCTCAATATTCTCTTCAAATGATTCCAATTCTTGCTTGAGGATACCAAGTTTCGATGTATTGTCTTCATGGACGTTAGCTGGAACTTTCTCTTTGTAGCCGGAGGCACTCATGACTTTGTTTAAGTTCTCATATTGCCTGCAAAAGAAGAAAGGATCGCTACATGGCAAATTGAACAGCTTGTAAACTTCACAATATAAACTGACTCAAATTTCATGATATATACTTGAGTATTTGAACGAAGACAACTGAAGGGAAAAAAAAGTCAAATTGCATTCTGCAGTATTTTTCAAACGAATGCACTAATAATTGAACAAGACTTGGTTGAATTGCCTACGGATGAAAGCACTCACTTGTAGATATGAGGGGAGGGAGGAACAAGATTTCGGATTATCAAAGGAAATAACATGCCAGATGTATATTAAGAAGATGAATATCTGGAAAAGTGACAGAAATATCAAGTTAAAAGCTAGATTGATCTTTTACACTATTCTTCCTATTCGCCCAACATCTTTCTCAATTTAATTCAATGACCTCTGCAACTCAACTGATTGAAAATTTCCTCAGGTTTCAGTAGCTTGAAAACTAAGACAAACACCAATTTCCTTTTTTTGCAAGCCGAAATGCTTTATATAGTGATTCAATTAAATACCAAATGGAAAAGCTTTTAGTTCTCCTCTTTGATAGAAAAAATAAATAGTATGTCCAAGGAGAGCAATCAAAGGCACTTAATTTTACTAGTCAGAAAATCAAAATTTGCAAACAATAGACTAGTCTATGAAATTTCACTTACTTCCTCGTCTCTTCTCTCTTCTTTTTGAGCCTTTCCACTTCATCCTTTGGGTTAATAGTAGTCCCTTTTTCCTCAAGAAAAACTGTGACGGACTCATCCACAACTTCTGTCAGCCACTGAGTTGGAGCTGCATCACTGTCACTAGAGACCTGGCGAAAAGTAATCAAGCAATGTACGCTGTGAGAAAAATAATAAAATTATAAAAAACATGTATATGCCATTCATCCAACATAATAGCCACTGAATAGCAGACTCATATGCATACTACATCGGATATTCAAAAGGCACTAGTTTCTATTGGTTCCCTATTACTGTTATCTATGTTATTCTTGATTTTACACTCAGTTCATCCATCCACATAATTAATAGTCAAACCTCTATTTGCCTCACCAACTACTGCCCCTTCCAATAAAACCTTGCACTAAAATGATAAGCACAGGCAGGACTATGGTATTTGTCGATAAGTATCACCCATCTAGTTCCACTTTTCCCTCAAAAGGACAAAGGTCTCAATCTATTTCGTCCTCCACAGATTGGGGCGGCCGTGGTTGTTGATCATGACTTGCTGGGTGGTCATCACATTTTAAAGGCCAAGTGAAATATTTAGGGCAACATACAAGTATGTTTGAAGGATGTTTGAAGATATCCAGCTTCATACCATGTGCGAGAGGAAAGGTACCAACAAAATAAGGAGATAGAATCTCTACTTTTTGGTATACTTTTTCTACACGTGAGATTTTCCTATTATAAACAAAATTGTTTACTTTATCAAGAAAAGAATAGGGAAGACAGGAATGAATAACATGTTGTAATGCAATCGCAAAACAACAAAACTAGTTTTTACAGCAGTCATGCTAACTCACATCAAAACGACATGCATTGGTTGGATTTATTTTCCAGCTAATGCTCATGAACCATATGAATTTCTTTTTTTCACAAACCGAGAAGATACAATAAGGAGGAGATTAAGAAGTCAAGAATCAAAATGAACCAAGCCAGACACAGAAAGAGATACCTTCAAAGATGACAATGCGGCTAAAGTGCAAATCTCCAGTTCGCGACTTTTTATCGTCCCCACAATATCATTTGTCCGGCAAAGCACAAATGCTTCTCGCCTAAAGAAAGCAACTCAACACCATTAGTTTGGAAAGCCAAAGATCCTAATTGTCTTTATGAAAAAGCATTTTCTTCTCAAACCATACTATCCATATCAAGCAATACAAAGAAAGCCTAACGTATCAACCACTCTTGCAATCATTTATATGCATCAAAAGGCTGTATCACTGACTGAATGATCAATTTATTTTTTCAGAAATGATAATTGTATTAAAACTGCAGCACTAAGAAAGTGCTGAAATAATAACTGATTGAATGATTCACCAACACATAATCATAACACACTAGTATCCTACGTCCTAGTAAGCTGAAGCAGCTAATTCCAATCTCCTAAAGATGGGAAGGAAAGACTGACATTACAAACAACTAAGATGAGAGATTGCTTTAGGAATGAAGAAATTAACTAGTTCCTTGATTGTCGAATATTTAATTGAAAAGGCACTTGAAATTTCTTTATTTTTATTATACTCCCACCCAAATTGTGACTACTTTTAACTCTTTCCACTGTAGGGACGAATTTACTTGCCACTAATTCAAAGATAAATTCTTCTACATCTCTAATAATCACAAAGCCGAAATTGACCAACCGCATATTCAATGGACGTTTAACACGAAGCATGATCTTTATCCGGCATATTACTTGCTTTTCATTCAAAAGTGATCTCTATGGTACCTCAACCATTCTCGTGTGGATAAGGTTGCTCATGTTCACAACCTAGCGGTGGCAAAATGGATTAAAAAAGCAGTTATCCATTCATATTATCCACTAAAAATGGGTTGGATAATAAACTTTTTAAAAAATGGGTCAGATATGGATAAGATTCGTAGTATCCTTATGGATAACCAGTGGGTTTAACTTTTACATTTGCAAAGACTCAAATTGAGGATTTCTTAAGTTTGGGAGACTAGGAATTCTCCCAAAAGTGATCATATTCAAGAAGCCATGGATAATGTGGAATTGTGGATATTTGTATTATCCGCCGGGTAACCCATTTTTTATTCGCCTTATATATGGGTCGGATCGGATATTTTTCCGTTATTGCATCATCCGTTTTTTACCCGTCCATATTCGAGCCTCTCTACCTTACCAGGTAGGGGTAAGGTCAGTGTACACACTACCCCAGGCCCCACTTATGGGATTAGATCGGGAATGTTGTTGTTGTTAACCTGTCCATACCCGACCCGACCCACCCGTTTGCCACCCATATCACAACCATGATGGATTTTTCTCTTAATGCCCAACAGACAATGAATAGTGATCATAGGGCATATATAACATAGACTTCACACACCAATGGACACCATAAAGAATTTTTCCGCCGAAGAGATACCAAAGATAACCAGAAAATGTCAATTGAAATGCTCTTTATATGAAAAGATAAGTTCACCTAGAAGACACAGGAAGCGCTTGAACATTTACCTTGCAAATCTCTCCTTTGGAGGCAACAATGCTCTCTTCGACCTCAATCCTTTAACAATGGATGATACTTTTTCCATTTCAGCTTCCACACTATCATTATTCCAGCTCTGGAAAAGTGAACAAACATAGCAACACGGTTAATAGACAGCATAAGAATCATATAGCAGCTAGCATGGAGCATTACACAAGTCCTGTTTTCTACTACTAGACTAATCTTGATAAGCTGCCTTTTTCAGACCCTCAAGCAAGCAACATATCCAAATACATATTTTTGCAAAATAAATAGACTACATGGTTTTCTTTTCACATATATTTGGTGAGAAGTTTAACAAGGTACGTGCATGATTCCATATACTGATTTTTCAGAGACAGATACTACGCAGCTCAGGGTAATCATTAAGCATCTATACCATCACAACCAAAACCAACAGCAAAAAGAAAGAGGAAAAGGAGGAAAAAAACTACACTTTAACCGAAATCAAATAAAACGAGGAAGTATACATTTACTTTAACAGCCAACCAACAGAGGTAATACGTCTATTTTCTAGTGGACATTAAATGTGTGCTTAGATCATACCTCTATAGTTGAAGGATAATCACTTATCACTATTGATTCTTTCTTTATAGAATTCCCGCTAGCAGGAAGGCGCTGCCATAATTCTTCGGTGACAAATGGCATAAACGGATGGAGTAATCTCAATCCGTTATCTAAACAAAGCCACAGGGTGTCTTGAGCAAATCTTCTTGCAGATACAAATTCAGGATTATCACGCGCAAAGTATGGCTTGATTACTTCTATGAACACATCACACAACTGGAACTGCCACCACGAATATACCGCTGTCGCTGCATCGGAGAAATCATAAGATTCCAGGGATGAGACAGTTTTCGCAATGGCCTTGTTAAGTGCTGAGAGTATCCACTGGCAGCTAAAAGGCATTTCACGAGGAACTATCTTTGTTGGAGGGGTGTAATCTTCACCCAGTTTACTCATGGCAAACCTAATGGCATTCCACAATTTGTTACACCATTGACGATACCCAACCACTCTTTGGATATCCAGATTGATCTTATCGGACTGGAAGGATAAATTAAGAAGGTTAATACTATCCAAAGAAAGTCAAAAGAAACAACTTATTAAACTTGTATATTACAAATGTGACAAACCTGGGCAGTGTATGAGACTAGGGCAAATCGAAGAGCATCTGCACCACATTCAGGAATACCACTAGGAAAGTCCTTTGCCTGTCCCTCTTTTGCCCTCTCAAATTCTTTGGCGTCCAGGTTACCCTCCTTTAATCTCTTATGAAGACCAGCAAGTTCAATTCCATTAATAACTTCAAGAGGATCAATAACATTTCCCAATGACTTGGACATCTTACGTCCATGTGCATCACGGATCATTGGATGCAAATAAACCTGCAAAAGAACAAGATTTTTTGTGATCTCTACAGAAAGATCAAGTTTCATAACAACATGCGGATAAATAAGGATTACTAAATATAACTTTCAGAAGCACTCCGCTTCAAAATCCGTTTTAGGCACTGAAAATACCATGGATCATGGCTATCTTGGGGGAAATGATACCAACTGATCACCAAAAAGATTCAAAGAATCAAACTCCACTAAGAGCATAAAGCTAAATAAGAAAAATTAGTTTTTTCTATGAGGGATGTCGAAGTTTGCTAACCTTCGTAAATGGTACATCACCTCCCAGCTTTATTCCCAACATCACCATACGTGCAACCCAGAAGAAGAGAATATCATGTCCAGTTTCAAGAACCGAAGTTGGATAAAATGTTTTGAAATCTGCAGTATCATCTGGCCACCCCAATACAGATAATGGAAAAAGACCAGAAGAAAACCACGTATCCAGCACATCTGGATCTTGAGTGAGCCCAACAATCTCCTTCCCTGAAAATTTCCTACAAGCCAAATCTCGAGCCTCTTCTTCGTTTCTAGCTACAATCCAGTGATCGTCGCATACACCAAATTCCTTCTGCTGATCATCATGCAGTGTCACATACCAAGCTGGAATACGATGACCCCACCAAAGCTGCCTTGAAATGCACCAATCACGGATATTCTCGAGCCATCTGCATGTTCACCACATAAGTCTTCGTGACATGGAACAGAACAGATTTTTAAGCAAGTGATGTATCAAGAAATGAAAAATGGCACCAAATATCCTGCATAAAATTTATGATTAAAATCTATAACGAAAATCACAACCAAGTTTTATGCATGTATGCATCTATATCTGATGAGATACTTGCACAAAAGCAAATGATAAACTATCCATTTCCAACATGAATAAAGACGGTATTGAATAGAAGAACCTAAACAGAGTTATTAAAACCATCAAAATGCATTAGTCTACATATGGTAGAACTGTGGGGGAGACAACTTGGCATCTCATTTAAACCCTTGAATTTATTAATAATAAACAGAGATCAAAGCATCCTTTTGGGCCGAATAAAAAATTACCTTTTCCATTCAGCAACATATTGTTTTGGGATGATCTCCATTTTCCGGTTATCATCATCCGTAACAGCATCCAGAGCCTGTTTGGCCATACTTTGGCAGTTGACAAACCACTGAGGCTTTATAAGAGGTTCCACCACATCATTACTTCTTGAACAAATCCCAAGGCGCATCTCGTTATTCTTAGCATCCCTGTAGAGACCCTGTAACAGTCAACGCAACTCAGTCTCATCCCAGGTACTATTTTTGACTTATTCCAGTCTCTCATATAAAGTCCTATGCTCAATGTTACATAACACAGTTTCTTCTTGGGGGTTACCTCAATTGTAACCCATTTTTATAGGTAAAAACTTAAGCACAATTCAAAAGTCTCAAGAACTCATAAAGCTAAAACTGAGATGATGTTACATATCAAAAAGAGAAGTTGGAACAAAATGTGCTCTCAGCCAATTCCAAATAATTAAATACTCAAAATCCATCTCATCTTATGTTATAGAGTTCTACTAGGCCTAAAGTATTAAGTGTTCAATTTTTTTGACAAAAAGATGGAAAACCACTACCAAGACTTCTGGAGATCTGCTCATATATCATATGCCACTGACCCTAGGGCATAACTTGTGTCCATTAATAAGTTGCATGCAGATCATGCCATTCAAAGAGGCCCAGCCCAACATTCAAGGGCTCGTAAGCCCCCTAGTATAGAGTTCTACTAGGTCTAAAGCATTAGGTGTTCAATATTTTTGACAAAAAGATGGAAAACCACTACCAAGGCTTCTGGAGATCTGCTCGTATATCCTATGCCTCATGTCATTCGAAGTGCCCCCCAGCAACAAGGGCTCGTAGCCCCTCCCCCCTCCCCCCACCCCCCCAAACCTCTTCCCCACACCTATTTTTTCAACCGAGAGGCAGTAACAACACTTTTTTTTAATGAATAGAACTGCCCAATGTCGAAACCTAAGTTGCTCCGACATGGCACTTTAGGTGCGGCACCAGTGTCGACACGACACTAGTATGGGTGAGGGTATGGAATCTGTATCGGATCTGGTCAAATAATTTTGGGTACTTTGACCACGACAAACGAAAAAATTCGAGATGAGATACAATTTGATTCCCGAAATCTGGACCAAAACTAGAGTAAATTTAAAGAAAATAACATACATTATCTAGAAAATCAATCCTTCACTTATCTACAACTTGAGTAAAAAAGAAATCCACAATTTACAAGCTATACATAAGTATAACAAAAAATTATCATAATTTAGAGATGTTCTTATATTTTTTTTGATAAAGATAACAGTATATTCATCAACACAAAGCTTGTGTTGGAAATCACAATTACAAGAAAAAGAGAAGAAGGAAGAGACCTATTTACATCTGTCCAAGATTCTTCTATATTTTTTTAATTCCAAGAGACCTATATTTTTTAAATTATTTTCAGCCGCATCCCTTCACTCGTATCCTTACTAGGATCCGTATCCCCGAATCTTAGAATTAACATCTTGAAGGATCTGACATCTAGATCTGCACCCCATGTCGGACACCCGCACCCGTGTCCGAGCAACTTAGATCGAAACTAATTCGCTTGTAGGTAGCAATATCTATTGCCCAGTTGACTCTACCTATTCACTGAATTTGCTTTATTGCAATTTATGTGTTAATTAGCTTCGCATCACACCAACAACAATAACAATAGACCTAGTATAATCACACAAGTGGACTTTGGGGAAGGTAGTGTGTACCTAGACCTTACACCTACCTTGTGAAGGTAGAGAGCTTGTTTCCGATAGACCATCGGCTCAAGAAAAGCATAGTCACAATGTTGAAAAAGAAATATGGTAGTGAAGAAGCATGGAAAAAGAAGCGGTAACACAACAGGATAATAAGATCATCGAAGCAAAAGAAACAACCGGTAGCAATTGAAATCTAAGAATAAGAAAATAACACTAAAACTACAGGTACGAAAAAGATATATGCTCAACATAAATACAGAATTTCAACGATACTTTAATTGTAATCAATACAGAACGTTTTATAAAAAATAATATGAAGTATGTTGCCTTAGGCTGTACTTTCATATAGCATCCATATTTGTGTGTTTGTCTGTACATACACGGAAAGAGACACCGAGATCTTGGCAAAAATTTTATATATTTATTTTCTAAAATATGTTAAATATATTAGCTTGCCGCCCACAGTCTCAAACTTAAGATGGGTGCCAAAGTGAGTTTGCTTTAAATCAGTAACCTTCCAACTATCTTTCTTTGTCCTTTCTCTATTTCTTTCCCTTTTCGTTGTCTTTTTTATTTCCTATTTTTTCAATCCTTTTCCCTATTCGTCTATCCCATTCCCTCTTTTTTTCTACATTATCCATTTCCTCCTCGATTCAATTTCTTTATCTGCTGCCTCGAAGCGATCGAGAATTTCCAACAACAACAACAAACCCATTGTAATCCCCACGAGCGGGGTCTGGGAAAGGTAGTGTGTACGTAGACCTTATCCCCACCTTGAGAAGGTGGAGAGGTTATTTCCGATAGATGCTCAAAGAAAGATTTTTTTTTTTTTAAAAAAGCAATAGCACCATAACACCAGCAAGATAATAAGAAAACTGAATCGAAAGAAACAACTGGCAGTGATAGAAAACTGAAAAATAAGAAAGTACATGACTAACAGTAATACTACTAGTATGGACAAGAAAAACGCACTACTACCTACTAAAACTTCATGGTAAAAAATATGGCACCCGCCACCTTAAAATACTGGATCTGCCCTGGCGACACATACTCACACAAGTACATATATACATTATTTCTATGTGTACTTATAGCAAATTTGAAATTGTATTTGAAGTAGACTTATGTATTAGGCTTCCATCACTTTTGGAGCATGGAGGCTACAGAATGGTCGTAAACACAATGCTAATAGGATGTTTTAGGCACCGGCAACACATGTACAACATACATCTTACATTGTTCAAATATTTTTTTCATTTCTCTTAACACGTGCCTGAGAAAAATTTGTACCTTTTCCTGCACATGGAATGATGAGTTCAAATGGAACTAGAAGGTATTAAAGGTGAGTCAAACCTTTATGGCTATTATGTTTCAATATCCTTCATATATCATGACAAACTCATATTGGACAGATATACATGGTTATTTCGGATGCAAGTGGGTGCATCACATCAATGGATCTTTTATTTATTTTTATTTTTATTTTTATTTTAAAGGTAGGCCTGTTGTATTTTTATGAACACACACCCATGGATCTTTTAAATGCAAGACCTCATAAATGATCATAAATTAGAACAAATTTATATGTATCAATACATGCATGTTGTCCATTAACATTTCATTTACCGCTAATACAGTACAGAGAAGCTATGAAGATACCTTTTCCTTTAAAGCTTCAGTCACAGCGACACGAGCTTTGAAACGAGGCATTCCTTCAAAGTCTGGGCCCGCATTACTATTTATATTCCCATCATCAGTAAAAATACTTATGAATTCAAGCTTGTGACGCTGTCCAACCTCGAAATCATTTGGATCATGGGCTGGAGTTATCTACAAGGATATTCAAGGAATTATGAATATCTGGGACAGGCAATTATTTCTCAACATTCAAATATAATGATATAAAGTACCTTAACAGCACCAGTCCCAAAGTTCATATCTACAAGTATTTCATCACAAACTATTGGAAGTCTTCGTCCATTGAATGGATGAATAGCAAATTTCCCGTGAAGGTGACTGTATCTTTTGTCTTCAGGATGTATAGCAATTGCAGTATCACCAAGCATTGTTTCAATCCTAGTAGTCGCCACAACAATTTCACCAAGGCCACCTTCCAAGGGGTAAGCAAATGATGTCAGCACCCCGAACTCCACAGGCTCCTCATATCCAGGAACACTCAGAAGTGTCCTCTCTTTGATATCTGTATATTCAACCTACAAACAGAAAGCAATTTACACGGTGTATAAAGAAGTATTTGCAACACCAACTAAAACCTGATCCTGCAGGGCTATGTGGCTCACCTCAATATCAGATATTGCAGTACGCAAGACACAATCCCAATGCACCATACGTGGAGCCCTTGATAGATGGTAACAAAAGGTTAATATAGAGCCAAAACTAATTCAAGAAACTTACATACTCAAGAAAATGGCTACATCCTACCCATAGCAAGAAGACATTCACATGCACATAATGAGGAGAGGAGGCAGACAGAGAGGAAGAAAAAGGGCTATATACCTGTATATAAGACCTTCATTGGACAGCCTCACAAATGCTTCAGTAACAGCTTTAGACCTTTTCTCATCCATGGTAAAGCACTGAATTGGGAGAACATGTGTTACAGCAGTACAGCACAATAAATAAGTATAATTACAACAACTTCAGGATTTCCCCAACCGAGGTAGAAAAAGGTAAAATCTCGATTTGTACCTCGCGAGACCAATCAAGTGACGCACCCAAGCGACGTAATTGCTGCAGTATAGTACTCCCATACTCATTCTTCCAGTTCCAGACCTACAAAAACCTTAGCAAGTACAATAAATAAATCTATGGGTGCAAAGAATTGTTAGAAATCAGTATTTGATTTTCTTTATTTAACTTTTCAACAGATACGTTCTAGACTGAGAAAGAGGAAATGCTTGGAAGGATATTTTTTTATTAAGGAAACAATTGGAAGGATATTATAGCCATTGAAGTGGTTTTTCTTACGGGAATGAAGAGATAGTAATGAGAGACTTTAAAATAAGTTTAAGACATTAAATAAGGAATTACTAGCACTTAGCCGTATATACTCACTTCAGATACAAAGTTCTCACGCCCAATATCATGTCTAGTCAAATTCCTCTCCCGCGTGATCTTCTTCTCCACAACAACCTAGATTTAGCATCCGCAATGCACAATTAGAAAATCTCACACAGTTCCATAAACTGTGCCAGTGACAAACAAACAACAGCAATGTTAAAGTCATGATTTGACATGTTTGACACACAACCTGTGTTGCAATCCCAGCATGATCCATCCCTGGCACCCACAAGGTATTGTATCCGGACATTCTCCGCCAACGAATAATTGTATCCTGGAAACAAAGGTAAAATATAAAATTCGTATAAGCAAATGAACACTCAGAACTAGGCTCGGAGACTCTTATACCTCGATGGCAGCAGTGAGTGCATGTCCGATATGGAGGGCACCAGTCACATTTGGTGGGGGCAAGACCTGCATTTAAACAGAGAGGTAAGCAGCTCAGGAGAAAGGAGTCCAAGCAAGACTTTGGCTTCAGCTTATTTACCTTACAAATTATTGGAGTAACAGTGCAACACGATTCACCAAGTAATTGTCTAAACGAAAAGATACTAGTTAAGTCTGTCATTATAAACCTCAGTAGTTTTTTTACTTTTGGGCCATATGAGCATTAACAGTAAGTAGTGTCTCCATGATAACATGGAATCCCATCCAGCAGCAGTTTGGTGGGTATTCTGGAGAAAAAACAACTCCAATTTTTCAGACAAAAGTTCTGTACTTAGTCTTAAGCTCCACTGTATTCTTTTGCTTTCTTTTAGGGATAAAAATGGCTGTTGTAAATGATTTTGAGTTATGTTTGACTCTGTTAGCTCACTGCAGAATCTGTGAACTTTTTTTATATTCATGTGAAATTACCAGCGACACTTGTTGGTCTTGCTTGATAAAATTTCACCCTACACAAAATTAAAGAAGGTAAATTTACCTCTGATTGGAATAATAACATCCTCCCCTGAGAAATCCTGGGGAAATGAGCAATTGAAATTGACAAAACTGTCCTAGCATAATGAAGGAAAATGAGCAACTGAAACTTGCCTTCCTCTTTTATAACTACTAAATTGTTTAGGGTACTTTTGCTATAGGCAAGGTAAGATAACAAATAAAAAGACCTGGATGTACATATATGCAAACTTTAAAATCCCAGTAAGTAAAAATTGCTATGTTGTGAGATACCAACATGTGCTTCTCCTTAAAAAAGCTCTCCTACGAATAGGGATGGAAATTGAGCGGCGTGGCTGCAGGCTGAGGGGGTTTAGGCATATGCGGGACAGGGCGGGTTTAGACATACACCTCTGCAGGGCAGGTTGAAACAAATCTTTTTAACTTTTTTAACTATGTGCGGGTGCAGGATAAGATTAAAAATTTTACAAAATTACAACTTTCCCCCCAAGCTAACTTTCTTCAGCTTTCTCCTTCCTCTCTCGGTTCTCTATCTATGAATACTGAAGCTATTCTTGTAGTTTAATAAAAAGCTTTTGACTAGATTGCACTGGCGAATCTAGTATCTCCTACAAGGCTTGTTATTTGTTATACCTGAATTGAGCTATGAAAATCAAAGTGATATATTCTATTATTATTCTGTTTTGACACCAAGAGATATTACTTTTATGTCCTTAATTCAGATTTATAATTTCTTATCTTAATCAAGGATTTTCCTAGTTTAATTGGAACAACTTGTAGCACTCCAGGTTCCTCTGCAAACGTGACTTCTTATAAGTTCAGGTTTAACTAGATGGAACCAAAATAGACACAATGTTTCCACTCAGTTGTTTATGGTTTTTGGTTTCCATTACAAATTAAGACTGTGTTAGTTTAAAAGATTTTAGTGTATACCGTTGTGAAATGAGAAAAATCACATCAACAATTCCACAGCAACCTTAAGTCCTTACCGAAATGAAAATTCCAGCCAAAGGATTAAAAAGAAATAAAACTAACAAAATAAATAAATAAATGGGCGGGGGCAGGTGGATGCAGGTGTGGATTGGGTTTGGGGGGGAGGCGGGTGAAAGTCTTATGCAGAGTGAGGCAGGGTGAAATTTTGCGAAACAGAACCTGCACCGCACCCGCGCCATCCAAGTACGCATAGTTGCATTTGTAGGTGAATGCAACTGCTTATTTATTCACACCAATATCTTCCTTTAGAACAAAAGCACAAGAAGTCAGAAATAAACTTACAATCACAAAAGGTGGTTTAGAGCTGTTCGGGTCTGCAACGAAGAAATTGGACTTCTCCCACCAAGAATACCACCTATTCAGGTTAGCATAAAGAATCATAATTGTGTTCTAACAAGACTTGTACTCTGAATCAGTATTTAGAAAAAACATGGAGTAATTAGAAAGTAAAGGTGAAAAACAATTCTAAACTCACGATTTCTCAACGGCACTGGGATTAAAAGTCTTTGCCATTTGACGGGAGAGCCTCTTCTTCTCCCCCAGAGGTGTTTCTGGATCAACATAATCTTCAGGGTTCTCCTCTTCACCTTCCCTTTTTGAGCTCTTCTTCTTAGCAGTCTTTGACACATTAGAAGCGCCCTGTGCCTTAATGCAGACGAACGTGTCAGAGAAGCTCGGGAAAACCATAAATTAGATAACACTTATTAAACTTTGATAATATTATCACTATGTAGGCTTGCTGAAGGTCTTGGTAGTGATACCTAGTGTTTGGTAATTTGTTTTCCTCCAAAACTGATATATAGCAAATGGCATTAATGGCTCAGAAGCCATACCACCAAGACAGACATTTACCAAATAGACAAGTATCAAACATAATTGGATAAATAAAAACAGTTATACCTTTTTTGCTGCTTCCGCTTTTTGCGCAGCCTTGAGTTTTTTCAACTCTTTCTCTCTAGCCTACCAACCAACCAATAGCCAAAAAAGGACCACTTAGTAAGTATAAGCCCAGTAAATACATTCAGGAACAGGAAATATATAGGAAGTGCAAAAAGATCTATGTTCTATACATCGTCATTGTTAAGGAAATTTTATAGGTAACCCTCCATAAAAAGTGGGATTTATAATGCAACAGCGAGTAAAGGTGACCTGATAGTGTCAAAAAATTTCTACATATGTTTCGAATTGATCAATCAACTGCAACAATCCTAAGTTAGAATCCATACACTTAAATATCACGAAGAATATTGGTCTTTAACAAGGAATTGATATTTGAAGGCCAAAAATATTATGGAATCGCATTGGTTCATTGTGAGAACTCATCCATCACAAGAAAACATAAACGAAAACAGTGTTCAAACCTTTTCTTCCTTTTTCTTTTTCTTTTCGAGCTCTTCTGGGGTTAATTCCTTTCCGTCTGATGCTGCCGCCGCTGCCTATTAAAAACTCAATAATTTAAATCAAACAGAGTCTACCACAATGTGCATCACAAAAAACTAAGTCCAAATATTCTTACCTCCGTTTTACAATTCTTTACTGTCTCGTGTGATTTACCCGCCGAATCCGCCTACAATCAGTTCAATTCAAATAATAATTAAAAAAAATACAGAAAATTTGAATTTTCAGAAACAAAATATATTAGTAATGAAAAAAAACTCACCATAGTATCAGGTTTAGAAGAGAAAATACAGCGACTGAGATATGAGTACGAAGAAGAAAGCGGCGTCGGGGATGGCCGCCGGCGGCCGATGAAAGTGGAATGAGCAAGTGAACACTGGGAGGCTTTGAGAAGTACCCTAAGGCAAGCCGTTATGGATTGTTAGATGGAATTTCGAATAACTGTTTGCGTGAAAACACTGCGAGTATATGGATGTTTGAGATTCGGCCCAATTTTTGGGGCTTGATAATGGGCCTAATTTCCTTTCCTGGATCTCAACTGACCCAAATCAGTAGTTCATATGTGATTTTGTGAGAGAAAATATAAAACAGGAGAGAGAAAAATATTATTTAGCATATGTGGTGCCTAAATGTAGGATGTAACTATAATTAGAATTTTGCTATAAAGGATAAAAGGTATTTGTAGGATTTAATATTTTAAAATGATATTTATTTAATATAAATAGGGTACTAAGGTTTTCTGTAGGGCGTAAAATTTCCTTCATGTTCCCGGAATCGGGAATGACGGTGAATTTTTAAAAATTGACTCATACTTAACAGATTATTAGGTTTATTTTATAAAATTATATAATTTTATGTAAATCTATATTCAGACAAAATAATTAAGGTACTTATTAAATTTTATAAAAATAACAGAAAAATATCCAATCGTATCGAATAGATTTAATATATGAAAATATATATTTTATAAATTAAGTTTAAAAATAATAGAAGGCGTTAAAAAGTTTCTTGTGTTGGATTTTGGAAACAATTACAAGTCAACATGTAATTAACATCCAAAGTCCCTAACACCCAAGCTTATTTTGCAGCTCCCGTTGAAATTAAAGTAGCTTCATCATCTTGAATATCAGACACAAGTTATTTTATCGATTTTAAGTAGCGAGCCATAAGGTATTTTATATTTTTTTCTCTCGTATTATTTCTCTTGTTGGATACTTAATTTCTAATATTCTTTAATTAATTTCCAACTTTATTCATATATTTCTACTCGTGTGAATTATATTTATCTTATTTTTTTTTCATTTGTGTTTGTGTTGTTGTTGAACAACGGGATGAAATTCTGGTTATTTTTCATGTTCTACTACTTTATTGTCTTTTATATAGTAAAAATGTATAAAGAGTTTTGCCAAAATCATATGCAATAACGCATGTTATGGTATTTTAACTTTTATTAGTGACTTATTTTTTAAAAAAAATAATAATTTTTGGATCATGTCATTACCGAAGAGAAACCGAGATGATTGGGATGCATTTAAAAAACTTAATTTTGGTAATATAAAATAGAGTAACCAAAAAATTAATATGGTACAAGTTCCATAAAATAATCGATCGAACCAAACTATTAACACCCCTAACGGAGATTGAACCAAACTAAAACCAACTCAAATAGAAAAAAACTGATTAATCTTGTTTGATTTGATTTTGATTTTTAATTTAGAAAAATAACAAAACTTAGTCTGATGTTGATTTTAAACAAAAAAATAACTGAAATAAGAGAAAGAAGACCTATAACTAAAGTCGATAATGTCATTCGGCATTTTTTTTTCTTAATCTTAATTCAGATTTTAACCGGCCATAGACTTAAAATTCATATATTTTATCACAGTAACAATATATAACAAGACTTTTTATGAAAAAGTTAGGTTGATTCTCTAGGTATACAATAGTATGTCCATCTATGTATTATTAAAAGGAGAAGATAAAGCCCTCTCCTTAAGTCAAGTGGCAACATAAAAAAAGTCACGTGGCATAATTAGTTACTAATTAGTTTTTTAGTTAATAATTATTATATTTGAATTTAAATATCTATAAAAACGAAAATAATAAAAAATATAAAATTACCATATATATATATATATACATAAAACTACCATATTTATATTTTTGATTTTTTTATTATAACTAATTATGAGATATCTATATATATATATATATATATATATATATATA
>MU761846.1:35560-55742 GCA_026770625.1 Nicotiana glauca | reverse complement strand
TTAGATCAATCAAATGAACGGCTCAGATTGAAGCTTCCAAACGCCGTCGTTTTATTCATTAATGGTCTGTGTTATATGACCGTTAGATCAATTATTTCAACGGTCCAGATCTCACGTAATTAAACGGGGTCGTTTTGGATTCCCTGGCTGACCGGGTGAGACTTTTTTTTTTTTTTGGGCCTGGACATTTTCTAATTTTTGGGCTAGTAACCAATCCAAGTTTTAGCCCAAATTTTATTGTATTGTATTTTCTTTTTGTATTTTTTCTTTTGTATTTTCTTTTCTTTTGTATTTTGTATTTTTGTATTTATTTTTATTTTATTAAATTGTTAAACTAATTAATTTCTAAAATTTATTTAATATCTATTTTATAGTAATTTTCAATTAAAACACTAAAAATGCTATTTTGATTTTCTTTTAATTTGTTTAAAAAATAAATTAATACTAAAATTGTAAAATTAAACTCCTAATGCATATGCATATTTTGTATTTTTTAATATGAATTATTATGCAACTAATTAACACAAAAATGCCACAAATATCAACAAAAATTAAAAATTATTTTGTTTGGATTTTTAGGAATAATCTGCTTAGGGCAAAAATCACGTGCTCACAACTATTAAAAAAGAAGAGTAATTTCAGTTGGACCCTGGAATTCCAACAAGCGTTAGAAGAGTTAAAGCGGTATATTTCAAGCCCCCCGTCACTTCACACTCCGAAAGCAGATGAGCAACTCTACTTATATTTGGTAGTCTCAGAAGTTACGGTAAGTGGTATCCTAGTTTGAGAAGAGCAAGGTAAGAAATTTCTTGTTTACTATGTTAGTCGAACTCTAGGTGAAGCCGAGACCCGGTACCCACACTTAGCAAAATTAGCACTTGCTCTAATAAGCGCCTATAGGAAGTTAAAAACATATTTTCAATGTCACTGAATTTATGTTGTAATCACTTACCCTCTTCGCAACATCTTGCACAACCCGAACTCTCGGGCTGACTGGCAAAGTGGGCCATTGATATCAGTGGGTATGATATCGAGTATCAACCCCGAACGGCCATCGAGTCTCAAATCTTAGCAGACTTCATGGCTGAATTTACGTCTGCCCTCATACCCGAGGTCAAAAAGGAACTTTTGTTGAAAATGGGTACGTCTTCGGGGGTGTGGACCCTTTGCACAGATAGAGCTTCAAATGTGAAGGGGTCCGGTTTAGGCATCATTTTGAAGTCACCTACATGAAATACGATTAGACAATCTATCAAAACCCCTAAGTTGACTAACAACGAGGTCGAGTATGAGTCCACGATTACAGGTCTCGAGCTGGCTAAAATTCTAGGAGTAGAGGTCATCGAAGCCAAGTGTGATTCCCTACTCGTCGTTAACCAAGTCAACAAGACCTTCGATGTTCGAGAAGATCGAATGTAGAGGTACTTGGACAAACTGCAGGTAAACCTACACCGGTTTAAAGAATAGACCCTACAACATGTACCTCGAGAGCAGAACAGTGAGGTCGATGCCCTTGCAAATTTGGGGTCATCAATCGAAGATGACGAAATTAGCTCGGGGACTGTTGTACAACTTTCAAAGTCGGTAATCGAAGAAGTTCATGTCGAAATAAACTCCACAAGCCTAACTTGAGATTGGAGGAACAATTATATCGATTATCTAAAGAATGAGAAGCTTCCGTCGAACCCTAAGGAGTCAAGGACTCTGCGAACGAAAGCTTCATGATTCACAATTGTCAAAGATGGAACATTGTACAGAAAGATGTTCGATGGGCCGTTGGCAATGTGTTTGGGTCCGGGAGACACCAACTACGTCCTACGAGAAGTTCACGAGGGTACTTGTGGGAACCATTATGGTGCCGAATCACTGGCTCACAAAGTCATCAGAGTAAGGTACTATTGGGACAATATAGAAAAAGATACTAAGAAGTTCGTTCGAAAATACGACAAATGCCAAAGACATGCACTGATGATCCACCAGCCCGGGGAGAAACTTCATTCAGTCCTATCCACATGGTTGTTCATGAAATAGGGAATGGATATTATCGTCCCTCTTCCATCGGCCCCAGGTAAATCTAAATTCGTTTTATTTTTGACTGACTATTTCCTTCAGTGGGTTGAAGCACATGCTTTCTACAAAGTCAGGGAAAAAGAAGTTATAGACTTTATCTGGGATCACATCATATGCCGATTCGGGATACCGGGCGAGATAATATGAGACAATGGAAAATAATTTATCAGCAGCAAAATAATGAAGTTCCTCGAGGATCACAAAATAAAAAGGATATTATCGACACCGTATTATCCTAGTGGGAACGGACAGGACGAATCAACAAACAAGACCATCATTCAGAATCTAAAGAACAGATTGGACGACGCTAAGGGAAAATGGAGATAAATTTTGCTCGAAGTCCTTTGGGCGTATCGAACAACGTCAAAATCTTGTATGGGGGCAACACCGTTCTCCTTACTATATGTCGCCGAAGCCTTGATCCCGGGTGAGGTCGGAAAACCCAATGTCAGGTTTCCATACAAAATAGAAGAATCGAATCACGAGGCTATGAACACAAGCCTCGAATTGCTAGATGAAAAATAAGAAGCCACCCTCGTCATAATGGCAACACAGAAGCAGCGCATCAAAAGATACTACAACCGAAGATCCAATCTTTGTCGCTTTCGAATAGGGGACTTAGTTTTGAGAAAAGTCACCCTCAACACTCGAGACCCAAACGAGGGGAAACTCGACCCAAATTAGGAAGGACCATATCAGGTTCTCGGTGTCATCGGAAAGGGATCTTACAAACTTGGCACGATAAATGACAAACAATTGCCAAATAATTGGAACATATCACTCCTCAAACGATATTATTGATAAGGTATGAATCTCTCCTTTTTCATTTGTATTTGATGCTAACTTATTGCAGGTGTTCGATCGAAGACATCGGGAAATTCTTCAACACAAAGGCCTCAGATTTTAAAGCACGCATTGCACTCTTTTTCCCTTAGATCGGTTTTTGTCCCAAATGGGTTTTTCCGGCGAGGTTTTTAACATGGCAACAATCATTTTTGCTACCTAGGGACAATTTAATTGTATCTGAGGCTTCTTTACAATCAACCTTGAATACTAGGGAGGCATCACCTGCTGATGTAATCACTCTCGAATGTTATGTTTTCAAGGAAAATACTGTGTATCAATAAGTCTCGATATGTAAAATTTTGTAAAGGGCCAAATGGTCAAATGAACCGTGTTCTTGTAGATTTCTCGAGCCCCGATGGCAAAACGTGTACGCATGAATGATTTATGGAAAGAAGTATTTTTTTTCCTTACTAGATGCCACGTGCCTTAGTGAAATTTTTACTTTGCTTATGATCTATTGCGGAAGATGGCTCAAGTGTCGATCGCAACTAAAGCTCGAGCTATCAACCCCGTACTCGGGGACTGTCGTCTTAAAATTGACATGTTCGAATTATTAAACTTCGAGACCATAAGACCTTAAAAAGGCAATCCTCGATTTTATAGGCCACAACCACCCCTCTTGGGGACTGACACTTCGAATAAGTTCGAAGTATAATCGAGAAACAATCCCAAAGGGAAAATCTCAAGTTAAAGGCTACGGCCAAACTAACACGGTTCGGAGACGTCCGAATTCCGTTATGAAATAGTCCTTAAGATAT
Organism: Nicotiana glauca; assembly: GCA_026770625.1. Taxonomy (NCBI): domain Eukaryota; kingdom Viridiplantae; phylum Streptophyta; class Magnoliopsida; order Solanales; family Solanaceae; genus Nicotiana; species Nicotiana glauca. Next base: position 52,068 of record MU761846.1, on the reverse strand, counting down.
TTTTATAAAATAGGTTAAAAAAGGCTACCCTCGGCAAAGTTACAAAAGGTTTCGATAACGTCAAACCTCCAAACCTTAAAGGGTACCAATTTGTTCGAACTCTCGAAGAAACTTATGCTAAGGCATAACAAAGTAAAAGGTTTTCGATAACACTGAATCGTAATGGGTATAGATTTATATCGTGCTAAGGCATAACAAATTTTTATATGATTAAACTTTTTATGACGAAAAGGGAAAAAGCCACTCTTTTAAGGCCATATCGGCCCAATTCAGGAGCCTACGGGCCATTATATTGTTGAGTTCAAGAGTCCACCATCGCTCGACTAAAGCCTAAGGGTTTTTCTTTTTTCTACTCCGAGTTCGAGAAAGTACTCACTCGATTATAGAGACTATACTAATCTGACTTCGACAAAACTTTTGCAAGGCAACGAAGTGAGTCAAAATTCTCACATGATATAAAGTATATCAAAATTATGGTAAGGCGAAAAGCAAAACAGAGTTTTCACAAAACAGAAACTGGAGACGAATTGGAAAAAAATGGCTCTTTCATATATGCAAAAATATTTACAAGGACCACTCAGGGTCTTACAAAAAAAAATAAGGTCAAAGAAGAAAAAATTCTAAGTGCCTAATCCTCCCCTGGAGCCTCATCTTCATCTTCACCGCCTTAGAAACCACTCACGCTCCCAGAATCATCATCGTCGGAAGAGAGCAACTCTTTAGCTTCATTCTCAAGCTCTTTCGCACTCTTGATCTCGACGGCATGGTCAAAGCCACGAGCATGTATCTCCTTGAGAGTCTCTCTCAGAGATTGGCATTTGGCAAGATCGGCAATACAAAATGCTCGAACCTGAGCAGCATAAAAAATTTCCTTTGCTCGAGCGTGAGTAGCTTCAGCATCAGCTCGGTAGACGGCCACGACCGCCTCCGCGTTAGCCTTTATTTTTTGTGCCTCATTTGTGGCCTTTGCAAGCTCATCAGCCAATCGATCCTCGAGCCTCGAGCTCCTCAATTTTCTTGTTTTGGCTGAATTTACCTTCTTCATGCTTTGGAGCTGATATTCGTCCGATGATAGTTGAGTTCGAGCAGCCTCTTTCTCCGAGGCAAGGCGGTCCATGTTTTGTTTCTACCCCAAAGTCTCTGCATCCTTCTTCTTGGCCTCATCGCGAAGTTGCTCGATTTTTTCTGCCTTTTGGTAAACCTACAGGATCAAAGTATTATTTGTTATCCCCGATCTGATACATCACACTTCTAAAAAAATATTCATTACCTGGTCAATCAGGTTGGTTTGTCTTTATAGGTTATGGCCAATCGGCTCGGAGAACCTTGATCTCCTCTTATTTTTTCCCACTGAGAAGTTTGAGGCGTCTGTCTCCTTCGTGAACCTCTTTAGATTAGCCTCATACCAGTTCAGCTCTGCTCGGGACTTAGAAAATGTTTCCCAATGAAGTGTCAAGGCCTATGAAGAAAGAAATGAAATCAAACAAGTGGAAACAAAGGCAAAAATAGTAATGATAAAGGGAAATAAGGATTTCATGACTCAGGAGTCGATGGGCCTCATCGAAGATGCTCGATGCATCACCCCAATCGGAAGCATCTTCAACTCCCCGAAGCAACCATGGAAAAGCTCCTCCCCTTCGTGGGCCATTCCCACATCGGCGGTCTCCATGGCCTGGGATTCCTGAAATTGCCCATCTAAAAATGTGGGGAGGGGAGGCGAAACATCAACAATTATTTCCCCAATCAGGTCACTTGGGGCATTCTCTTCGTTTTGAAGGGCTTCAAAACTGGCCCCTTCAAGTACGTAAACTGATTGCCCATCACGACGGGAGGCATCTTCAGCCTCCGACGGCTCGGGGACTTTGCTTGGGCCATCTTTCGAGATCCCCTCGGTCCGAGTCTGAACCTCCTCGGTCATCACCCTGACCTCGATGCTCCTCTTTTGAATTACCAACTCGAAGGCGGTATCTTCATTCTCCTCTTCATCATCTCGTAACTGCTGAACTACATCCGCAGGCAGGACGGCGGTATCTTTCTTCGACCTGCGAGCCTTGCTCTCTTTGGTCTTTGGAGTATCAGAGGGCAAGACCCTTTTCCTTTTCTTATCCTTAGCCGGCCTCTAGGCCTCCTCCTTCTCCCCAAACGGGGGCCTCATGATAGCATTGTCTTCGAGACCTGTATGAAAGGAAATCAAGTAGAAATAAAAAAAAAGACATTTTAGAGAAGAGCGTCAAACACATGAAGAGAAAGTTACCATGATTTTTGGCCTCCCATCGACACCTTGCCAAATCATGCCACAAGCACTCGACATATGAAGAAGTTGATGCTAGTTTTCGAACCCATCCCTCAAGATTCGGAATTGCACCAGTCACCCAAGAGACCGATATATCATTGGAAGGAACATCGATGAGAAAACGCTAAAGGAACTAAATAGTAAATGGAAGCCAAGGGCGGGGTTTGTACTTACGCATCATGTTCCACTCTTCGGGGAATGGCATTTTCTCGATCGAGATTATCTCGAAAGTCCTCACTCGGACAAACCGGCACATCCATCCTCGGTCCTTGTCCTTGTCTATGCTCGAGAATAGCAACTTGGTGGCCCGACGCTGAAGCCTTATTAATCCGCCTCGATAGAGATGAGGGTTGTACAGTCTAATGAGATGGTTGAGGGTAGAAGGCATCCCTTTGACTTTGCTCACGAAGAATCTAAGAAAAATGACAATGCACCAGAAAGAAGGATGGATCTGGCCTAGGATTATTTGGTATTGGCGGCAGAAGTCGAGTATAACAGGATCGACGGGACCCAGCATAAAAGGGTAAGTGTAAACACTTAAGAACCGTTTCACAAAAGTAGTGATGTCCTCTTCGGGGGTTCGGAATCACCACCTCTTTGCCTTCCCAATGGCAATCTTTCTTCACCTGCTTAAGGTCATTTTCAGTTATCGAGCATCTATATCTCGACATCGGCCAGGGATCGAGGATGGTTTCTCAACTTTGAAATCGGAAGTAAGATCACACACCCCAGGAATACACTCCACGATGTGTGGCTCCACCGGTGTCTTGTCATTGGCTGGCCGCGATGAAGAAGATTTCTCCTTTTGAGGAACAAGTTTTGATGTTTTTGCCATTTTTGTATGAATTCAGAGAAAGAAGAAGATGAGATTTGTAGTTCTGAAAAAAGGTTGGTAACGAGGCCTAGAAATTGTGCAAGGACGGAGAGGCTTAATAAGATGTGAAGAGCTTTGAAGATTTGCAAAAAGACTTGAAAAACACAGAAGTATTTTGAAGATTGGTGCAAGAAAAATTCAAAGTAAAGTTTAAAGAATTAAGAAGAAGACCTATTTAAGGATTCACGGCGACGATTCAAAGTCACTAGTGGCCGACCACCAACTGACGCTCATTAATGATCTTGAGAACCGTACCGACCCAGCGTTTCGGTTGCTTCTGTCGCTCAGGTCACAAGGGTGATGTCATAACCGGTCGAGGTATAAAATCGAAGGCTCAGTTTGTTTCTTCTCATTACACTCCAAGAAACGAGGGAACTATCTGTATACGGTTAAAATAAGACTAGCCCGATTTTGCCATTTAATTGAAGACTAGGGAATCACATTGAGAGTCAGTCTCGCAATGGATCAAGCTAGAGCACGAAGATAAAGTATCAAGCTCGAGAATTGAGGCCAACAACGATCGAGACCATATATGATAGACTTCGAACAAAGCACAATAACGAAAAGGCGAGATATTTGTAACCAGTTGAAGATCACGACGAAAATCCCGAAATAGATCAGATCAAGGGCGGTTGTTTAGGCTAATCATGAGATTTACTTCTGTGATTAGAGTTATACCATAATTAGGACTCCTCTACTATATAAAGAAGAGTCCCCATCATTTGTAGACACTGAACATTGACGAATATCCAAGCAATATAAAACATTTCCTAGCTTACATTCTTGTTTACCAGCTTGTTATACCTTTTACTATTCTGGCATTAATCTGCTCGAGGGCATACGAGCTCGAGAACTTAATCTCATTGAACAACGGTATTATCAACTTCTATCATTAATCTTTGCATTTATCAATTGGTATTATGCGAAATCATGTATCCTTAAAACCACATTATAAGTTTAATTGTTATCCAATATTTAGGGCAAACAAGTAGAGACTTGTAATGAAACTTAATTAAAGTACTTAACACATATCAGAAGTTTGCAAGAGTAAATTAATTTTGTTGACTAGAGGGGGGGTTTCCCACAATTATAAGAAACCACAAGGGTCAAAGTGGATTTCTGCCTAACATGTTTTGTTCTATATAGTGTATGTAACAGTTGATTATAAGAATCAGAGAAAACTTGAATTCTTCCTTCCGATGTAACTGACATATCGTGAATCTGCATGTGCTTTCTGCTCTTCTTGTTTCGTTGCCCACAAAGTCGTCTTCTCTCTTTGTCTGCTTCTTTTCCAATTAATTATTTCTTTCACCAAAAGTCAGATATAAACACACTTAATTTAAAACCTTTGAGAATTTCAATTAAACTATCCCTACCCCTACCCCCACCCCCCACCACGGCTCCTACAAAACCGTTCTTCTTCATATATGTCCTCTTCACGAGTAGTACATATCGAAACATGCCTAATACTTCAACAACTAGTACAACTAGTAATTGGTATTTGACCTACATAAAGCTTAGGTTTTTCACAAAAATCCGTCGGTTCCTTCAGCTCAAGGCAGCATCTAAAAAGCCATTGAAACCGTCTGATCAGCCAAGAGAAAATTCAGCTACTTTGATTGTGATTGAAGAAGGTGAAAAGGGTATAATGGGAAAAGAGAGTGATATTAAAGGTAATGGATGGATGGTTTTGCAAAAATCTGTGAAGAAACTTCACTTTGGGAGTTCGGAAGAAAAAGAGGTGGCTGCCAAAGAGATAAAGAAGTTGGCTAAAGAAGACTTAAAGAGGAGGAAACTGATGGCGGAGCTGGGCGTAATTCCGCCGCTTGTGGCCATGGTTGGTGGTTCTGAGGTGGTGCTGCGGCGGCAGAGCTTGGCGGTTCAAGCATTAGTTGAGCTTGCCAATGGCTCTTTCACGTAAGTTCATTTACTTACTTATTTTATAAATCATAAATATTACGTATTAATCACTCGTTTATGCGGAATCCCTTTTTTTATCGATTACTCCATTTTCTTCTTCATGCTTGCTTTTCTCCTTGGCTAACAGTTATGATCATGTTTAAGTGCTAAGTTTGACGCTGCACTAATATATACTTATGTGTTTTTTTAAAAATAAAAACCGATAAGAACAAGAATCATGAATTTATAACAATTTGTAATTTCATTTAATGTGAGATTTTTTCATCAAATTGAGTAAGAAATTTGTAAAGGTGAAGTTCAAATTTTATACAATATTCGTGAACCGGAGAACTGATTTTAAAATTTAAATCGCATTATCCATTTTGGAAAAGCAAATGGCATGTTAATTTTCTGTTTCGTGATTTCTTTAGTAAAGATCATCTTTTATTATCAAAATAGAAGAATGAATTTATACTTTAGACGTCAAGGTGATTGGCTTTATTAATGGTTTTAAAACAAAAGATGAATTATATTAGGTAACAAAAGATGAGTTATATTAGGTAATCTAGTCAAGATGTATGCAAGAAATTCGAATATTACCGTCCTATAAATTTAGCAGTAGAATATAGTATGATTTTTTATTGCGCTGAAATTTTGGGGTGAGATTTTGATAGTGATCTTATTTTAATAGCATTATAATACAAGGGGTTCCGTAGTACAAATTTGATCCCATTAAGCTAGTGGGATCATAGTGCGGTGGTATGACGTGGCAACTGACTATTGGATGGGTAACTAACCACCTAAAGGGCCATGGACCAAGTTATGGACCCCACTGCCCACTTTCAGTGGCCAATTTTTGACTTTAACACACTGTATGGCACGTGAGGTCTGATTTAGAGAATAATATCCTGTTCTCTTGGCTCTTAAAGTGCCCAAGAAGTTTATGACTTGTACCTCCTATAATAGACAGCCATAAAAATAAAATATCCCTAGTGACTTTTATCCCAATAAAATTCAAATATGTTCCAATTACATCTTGTAATGGATATAATTTCACTTTGACTTTGTTTCTTGAGGATGTGTATCAGCAAAATAAAAAATATTTTGAAATTTGTTGTCTTAAAAGCTTAAGGAATAAAAGTTTTGTGCAGTAATGATATTGTATAGTTATAAAAATTTCTTATTAATGGTAAAATGAGTAAAATGAAGAGTTTAAAATTGAATTATTTCCAAACTTAGAACTATATCTTTTATTTTGAAACAGACTAAAAAGGAAAGTATTTCATCTAAGTAACGTGCAATTGGAAAGTATGAATTCTAAACTATTTAAACGTCCAATTTTGATAACGAAATAAAAAACTGCAGCTATGCAAAAATAAAAACTCCAATATTCTATTGCATCTACTAGTTTATTCTTTAATTTTCTCGTACTTTTCTCAATATACTTTTAGGTTAAGCGATTGGTAAGAACTTTTTTACATAAGACTTTTGTTATGGTCTGTTTTTGATATTTCGAAAATAGCCTTAAATCTCTTCTTCATTTGAAAGCCTTTAAATAATGACTAAGAAAGCAAGTTATCAACTTAACATTCTTGCCATAGCATTTTCGAAGCCTTAAAATGGGAAGTATAGGTTAGTTGAGTGAACTTGACTTTCTAGCCCATAGCATTTTATCTGAAAAGGACTTAGGCCTTTTTCTAAGCCTCCATTGGTCCTACAATACAAGTATGTGGTATGACCACATTGTTTTGGTAATTATGATCAGGGTTGAATCGACTCTATGATGATAGCGTACAGCTTTCACTTGATCTTTTAATATTTCAACTTCGATAAATATCTCTTGAAGGACAAAACAATAGATTAGTTTCACCCATTCTTTTGTTTTTGTCCTATTTTTATCTCTTTATTTGGATTAATTTCATGAAAAAAAGTTTGCGTGATTATTCTTAACACGGTAGAGATAACATTTTTTCTGACATCAAGATGTCAGTTTTCTCTTATGAGCTGGTTGTTATTAATTTTATTTTTATATACATGTTATTCCTACTTGTCTTTATTAATATTCGTGGTCGAAGTGTTCAAAGTGGAGTGGTTCACGTACTAATTATATGATGAAGAAAATTAAGAAATACTATGAAAAAATCGACTTTCTAGCACTGATCTGGTTTGCAGAATCTTATTGACTTCTCACTCTCAATAATGTTTTTAATTTCAATTGTTATTTATTTGCGGACCCCTATATGATTGGGCAACCCCCCAACTTCCTACCCATTTTTCTATATCATTTTCCAAGTTGTTGACCAATAAATATAACTAATGAAAGTCATCAAATTGGGTCCCGAATGATTGGTTATTCTAACAATTCTTTTTGGCCATATTAATGGATCCGGGTTGTTTCATAATTCATTTGTTTATAATTGTTGTTTTTTCTTGGTTCCCATTTTCAGGAACAAGGCTCTGATGGTAGAAGCAGGAATCTTATCAAGATTACCCCAAAAACCAGACAATTTAGATGGAAACACAAGGCAAGAATTTGCAGAATTGATCTTGTCTATATCATCCCTAGCCAACACCCAATTCAATATGGATTCCTCAAGAATTATTCCATTTGTAATCAGCATTCTTGATTCATCAAATTCAAGTGTTGAAACTAAAAGTACATGTCTAGGGACATTGTACAATTTATCATCAGTGTTGGAAAATGCTGCCATTTTGGCAACTAATGGAACAGTGACTACTCTCTTGAGATTGTCTTCATTGAAGGAAGTATCAGAGAAAGCATTAGCCACATTGGGAAACTTGGTAGTTACCCTAATGGGGAAGAAGGCAATGGAAGAAAATCCTATGGTGCCCGAGAGCTTAATCGAAATAATGACATGGGAAGAGAAGCCAAAATGTCAAGAATTATCGGTATATATTTTGATGATTTTGGCTCACCAAAGTTCAATTCAAAGGGAGAAAATGGCTAAGGCTGGTATAGTTCCAGTACTTCTTGAAGTAGCATTGTTGGGTAGTTCTTTGGCTCAAAAAAGAGCATTGAAATTGTTACAATGGTTTAAGGATGAAAGGCAAAGCAAAATGGGACCTCATTCAGGGCCACAAGTAGGAAGAATGACAATTGATTCACCACCAGTGAGTCCAAGAGCTGTTGATGAAAGCAAGAAACTGATGAAGAAAATTGTGAAACAAAGCCTTCATAAAAATATGGAAACAATTACTAGTAGAGCTAATGGTGGTAGTGATTGTTCAAGGCTTAAGTCCCTAGTTGTTAGCTCAAGTTCTAAGAGTTTGCCTTACTAAGAATGATCTTTTAAGCATTTGATTAAACCTCATCTTGCACTACTTGTGCAATGTTCTGCATCATTTTTTGTATCATATGAAAATATTTGTCCTTCAAAAAAAAAGAGTGATATTAACCAAATAACAATAATCTATTGATTCGTTCCAATTATGCTAAGAAGCCTACTCTCTTACTTCAGCTCAACTCAAGGATGCTTATGTGATTTGAAACGTGATATCGAGTAGTTGTTTTAAAATTTTAAATATATCATAGTTAGGGGTGTGCAAAGAAAAACGATAAATCGTACCAAACTGATAATCTGAGTCAAATCAGGAAAAAAGGAGGGATATTGACCAAATAGCAAGACTCTATTGGTTTTCCAATTATGTTAAGAAGTATACTCTTTTCCTTCTTGTTTAACCAAAAAATAAAATTTTGACTAAAGCTATAATTTAAAAGAACATGGGTTCTCATATTACAAGAATGTATAAAAGAAAGTAAGTTGGATAGCCAGAATATAATCGAATAAAATAAGTAAACCAAAAATATATTCAGATGATATTTCGTGTCCCTACAATTGTTCAATCCTCTCCCTTTTATAGCTATTTTGGGATGTATGTGTCTTGCTTTTCTCATAATAAGGTTATTATGGGCTATAAATGACATCGAATGCTACGTTACATAATTATTATATTTAAGACAGATTCTCTAACGTTTTCAGCATTTAATGCTTATTAAATATTGTATTTGGACCTTCGTGTGCTGCCATATTCATTCCCTTGATTCTTCTTGATTATTGAACTTAAATTTATTGAATAGGTACGGGCGCTGAATCCTTTGAATAATCGCCCGTACCTCTTCCTTTGCTTTTGCTCGCATTTGTTTCCACTCGTGCCTCTTGGCTAATTGTAACACTTTGGCTATTTGACCAGCCTACGTGTCATGACACGTTATCTCCGTACTTCTTTAATATGTAAACTCAATTTTTTCCAATACAGACAGTCCCCCCCCCCCCCACTTGCCATTTATTCATCAATTGAATATTTCGGAGGTGGATTTCAATAAAACGGGGACGCTTCAATTGTCACTTCCATTTAATGTGTTTCACACGTGTCATCTTCCTATTAGTTATGCAATTTTGCAGCATTTTTCTAGGCTTCCTTTTCGGCTTCCCTATCCACGAAGTGTCAGTTATCATTATTATGGCTCTTCCATCATTGCACTTTTTCCTTTGACGGTTGATCATCAGTATAAATATAACTTCTCTCTTTGTCTTTATTTCATAAAGTTTACTAAACACTGTATTTTTCAAATCTTTGTTTGTTTCTTCTTCATATCATCTTATTTCATTATGTCTTCATCAAACCCTAACCCTAGAAGGGCTTCCATTTGATACCTTCCCTAATGCTCCTAGTAGGGGCAGAAGGGGAGGCATGCATGGTAGTTCAAGATCTGCACGAGGCTCTTCTGCTTTATCTCCTAATTCTGGTCCTTCTTCTAGAACCAGGGTTCCCTTTCTCAAAAATCTTCTTCTAGGGGTAAAGAACCTTCTGAACTATTACGTGAGCCTTTAGTAGAAGAGATAGTCCCTACGGAGTTGTCTTTTTATCATGCCAGGGAATCTCTTAGGAATCAAGTTCTTACTTTAGACCGTGCTGATGCTTTCCCTACTCAAATTACAGAAATTTTAGCTCTTGTAGTTCGTAAGGATAGCCATTGGAGTGATGATTTTCCTATTATTATTCCTAACCCAGATCAGAGAATCACTTCTTCTTTGATGGGGTTTTCTTTTGTCTATACATACCCTTTCACTTTAGGGTTTAGACTAGCTATTGACCTAGTAATTCTGGATTTTTGTCGTTTCTTTGATGTTTGTTTGGGTCAAATTGGCCCAATCATATAGAGAGTTGTTGCTTGTTTAAGGAATTTAACTAATTCAGCTGGTGTTCCCTTTAGTTTTCCTCACCTAATTCATCTTTACTCCCCTAGGCTTTTTCGCAATGGTATTTTCACACTAGTAGCTACGAGTAAGAGAGTTTTGGTGAGCCCTGAGGATGACAAGGACCGTGGCTGGTATGCCCGGTTTGTTGCTGCCCACACTGCAGGTTTAGTGGGTGAGGATAATGTTCCTTTCCCTGAGAAGTGGAACTTTGCACGTAAGTCTTTTATCCTGTTCGTACCTTTTTACTTTAAGTTTGTCAGCTTTTCTGATTTGGTTTTTTTTAGCAACTATGGGAGTTGTGGGAGATGTTCCCAATTTCCGTGGTTGGGTAGACAAATTACTGAAGACCGTACCAATGGATGGGAGGTCTTAGAAGATACTTTCTAACAGTTTTGGTTGGAAAGTTAAGACTCATGGTAAGAGCTTCCTATTTTATTTCAACTTCCATGCATATATTTCTCTTTAGGGTTCTAATTTCAATCCATTTTTTTATCAGGATTTTCTATTCGAGGAGTTACTCCCGAGGCTATTGCGGCTGCCTCTTCGGGAACCCGTATCTCTTTGGAAAGGGCTCAAGAAATAATCTTGGGTTCTTCGAAAAGAAAAGCTGTTGAAGAAGAAGATTCCAAAGAAGAGGAAGATGGGAGTTTTTTGGTGACAAGGCTTCGAGCCCCAAGACGCATAATTTCTGATGACGAAGCAGAGGTGTCTCCCCGTCGTTCCGTTCCTCTTACTTCATCCATTGAAGCCCCGGTAGTAATTCCTGATGATGATGTTGACCCTGGTGATACTCATGAATCCATTGAACAACTTTTTGTTAGTGGTTTTGATAGTGGTAATTTAGGGCCTGTTTTAGATGAAACACCCGCAGCCTCTTTTTCAACTCCCGTGCTTGTGCTTCCTTCGTTGCTACCTCCAGTTGTTATTGTTCCTATCTCAACTTTTCTTACCTCAACTGTTCTTACATCTTCTGCCACTCTTCCTTTGGCAATTCTACCTCCAATCATTCATCATACTGAGGTGGGTTCTTCAAGTAGAAGTGTCGCTATGAGAAGTATGGTTATCGAAGTTACTGCTAAGAGTAGCCTTTTGAGGAAATCAGGTCAGGCTGATGTATGGCTGGAGCCTTTGATTGGCCCGATTGAAAAAGCAAAGTTGGAGAGCCATAGTTCCCTGACCCTGATAAACGATATTGTCCATGCTACCTTGAAGGTTTTTACTCCTTTTCCTCTTTTTTTTCTCTTTTTTTTGTAATTTTATATTTGGGATTCTAATTTCTCTTTCCATTTTTCCTTAGGTCAATCTCATTGGTACAGAAATGATGAACAGAATTCCCTTCTTAGAGCAGATAACACGTGATTCCCAGCAGAGAGCACGCGATTCCCAGCAGAGAGCACACGATTCTAGTTAGAGGCATTTAATTGGAAGGAGAAGTTTGAGAGTTCTCAAATTGATGTGGAATACTTACAAGAGAACAAGAGTACCTTAGAGCAGCGGGTACGAGCTTTAACCTCTGAGTTAGCAGTTGCAAGAGCTTCTTCAAGCCAAACAGAGAAAGAAAAAGAGCGTCTCGAGTCTACCTTTTGTGAACAACTATCCAAAGCTAGTGAAGAGAACAGAGAGTTGAAAGTTCTCTTGAATCAAAAAGAGACTTACTCTGGGGAGCTCGTGCAAAGCTTAACTCAAGCACAAGAAGACCTTCGAGTTTCTTCAGATAAGATATGTGCTTTAGAAAGCTCCCATGCCTCTCTTCAAGCTTCTTACAACTCTGCTCTGGCTAAAAATGAGGAGCTAAAGAATGAAATTGCTGATTGGGCAAGGGATTATGAGATCCTTGAAGAGAAATCTGCCGTTGAGGCAAGTTGGGCGTTCTTGAACTCACGCCGTGATACCTTGATTGAAGTTGGCCAAGAAAATTTCAACTTAGAGTCAGAATTGGCTAAGATCAATGACACCATTGAGAAGGCTCAACAAACTCAAGATTTTCCTTCTCCTGTGGCCGAAGCTCCCTTAACTGTTGAAGTTGATACGGGTATCCCAATCCTTTCAAGCCCTATCGAGCTTGTTGCTGAGTGTGAAGTTCCATTCGCAATAGTTGACGCTCTTACCCAAGTTGAGTCTATTACTACGCATCAAGATCAACCCGCAACAGTTGATGCTCCTACCCAAGTTGAGCCCGTTGCCGTTGATGCACCTTCTTCAGTTCCCTCATCTTTTTAGTGAAAAGTTTACATTGTCTTGAATTCCTTCTTTTTGCAGGTACCACTTTGGAAAGTTATGTTAAAAACCCTTGGTTTCATTTGAGGGTTTATTTTGAAAAATTATAATCAAACCCTTAACTTCATTTGAGGGTTAGTTTTGGAAATGCAAGTCCCCAAATCTTTTCACGGGGCGATTTGTTTAAACAATTTGTTGCTTTTTGACCAAGTTCGTACTTAGTCTTAATATTTTAAGTATTAAGAAGTTTTCTTGAACTTCTGTTTGTTTTATTCTTGCCTTTATTTTTTAAGACTTATAGAATAATTTGCAATTTTATTCTTTAGAAAATGCTTCTGCTAACTTCATGAATAATTAAATTAACCTAAATTTTATAAAAAAAGGGCCCTTTTATATTCGATACTTAATGAAGAAGACGTCTCAACTTCATAATGGTGTTTAACATACGATAAAAGAAATAGGAACACACATGTTTCTTTTGAAATAACATTGACAAGTTTTTTATTTGAACTTTGTCTAGTTTTGACTAATGCTTTACATGTATTTGAATTACATCTATAACTTTCTCGTAACTATATTTCTTGTAACAGATTTTTAGGAAAAAATAATAAACACGAGGTTTTTCTTTATAACCCATTTCATAATAATAAACGCAAGGTTTTTCTTTATAACCTGCTTTAGTACATAGTTAGTACATAGCTTTCACCCTAACTACAGTAAGGCTTTCTTTAGCCTTGGCTCGTGACTTCGTGTGACTTTTACTCTGCACTTGACTTTTTCAGGCTTGATTTTTCTTCAATCTTTTTTACCTTCTTTATACATACTCGTGTATATTATGTAGTCCCCCAAGTGTTTGAGTGTTGAAGTATGAAGCCTCGAGCACTTGATTGTTTCTTTCTTTTGGTCCTTTTCCTGAAAAGGAAAAACATACGGGACTCGCAGGTGCGATTTTAGATGAATACTACCTAACCCGTTTGTACTTCTATCAGAATAATTGTAACCCTAGGCCAGAAATTTTAGTTTACTCCGTGTGCCTTACAGGTCATGACTCATCATTTAGTACGGGTTAGTTTTTTGCCTAGCATCTAAAATCGTTAGTAAAATTTTAACAATTCAAAAATAAACTTTAAAAGATGGGTACCTGATCGTGGGTGTCCTTTAGAAATAATATCTCTTCAAGTGAACAGCGTTCCAATGCGAAGGTAATATTTTCCCCTCCATTGTTTCCAATTTATATGCTCCTTTGCCTGCAATACCACAGATCCTATAGGGTTCTTCCCATGTTGGACTTAAATTTCCTGTATTAACTGTCTTCATAGATTGAAAAACCTTTTTGAGTACAAAGTCCCCAATTTTGAAAAGTCTGAGGCGTGCTTTTCAGTTATAGTACCGTTCTATGACTTGCTTTTGTGCTGCCATTCTTACTAATGCATCTTCCCTTCTTCCTTCAAGTAAATCGAGGTTTACACGCATTTCTTTGTCATTAGACTCTTCTGTTGCATATGTAAAACTTGTACTTGTCTCTCCTATCTCAACTGGAATTAAATCTTCTGCTCCATAAACCAATGAAAATGGTGTTTTCCCCGTACTTATTTTTGTTGTTGTGCGATATGCCCATAAAACACCAGGTAGCACCTCTGGCCAATTTCCTTTTGATTCTTCCAAACGCTTCTTTAAATTATTGATAATAACCTTGTTTGTTGACTCTGCTTGCCCATTACCTAATGGATAATAAGGTGTGGACATAATCCTTTTAATTTACCAACTTTGAAAAAATTCTGTGATTTGAGCTCCTATAAACTGAGGGCCATTATCACATACGATCTCCTTCGGTACACCGAATCGGCATATGATATTTCTCCAAATAAAATCTTTGACTTCCTTTTCTCGTATCTTTTTGAAGGCTCCTGCCTCTACCCATTTAGTAAAATAATCAGTAAGTACGAGCAGAAATTTTACCTGTCCTTTTGCTTGTGGTAATGGACCCACGATATCCATTCGCCATTTTATGAATGGCCATGGTGCAATGACCGAATGTAATAACTCCGCGAGTCTATGCATATTGTTACCATACCTTTGACATTTATCACATTTGGCCACGAAACTTCCTGCTTCTTCTTTCATTTTAGGCCAGTAATAACCTGCTCTTATTAAAGTTCTTACCAGTGACCTTCCCCCGACGTGATTCCCACAATGCCCCTTATGTATTTCTCTCATTACATACTCCGTTTGAGAAGGTCCGAGGCATCTAGCTAAGGGACCACCGAACATTTTACGATATAAGTTGCCCTGGTTTAAGCAGTACCGAGCAGCCTTTTTTCGAAGCGCATGAGCTTTTTTCTTGTCATCAGGGACGGTTCCATACTGCAAAAAAGCAATAATCTTGTTCCTCCAATCCCAAGTTAAATTATTAAAATTTACCTCATTCTTGTCAGGGTCGAGAACTGAATGAAATAAATGAATAACCAATGCGCTTGCATCACTCGCCACGTCAGTCGTAGATGCGAGATTAGCTAAGGCGTCTACTTCGAGATTCTCATCCCTTGGTATTTATATAACTTTCCAGGTTTGAAATTGCTTTATTAATTCCTTCACCTTTTCTAAATATTGTTGCATCCTTGTTTCCCTGGCTGTATAAGTCCCTAGCATTTGATTAACCACAAGTTGAGAATCGCTATTAATTATAATCTGATTTATGCCAAGTTCTCGTGCCAATTCTAGACCTGCAATCACAACCTCATACTCTGCCTCATTGTTAGTTATAGAATCACATTTGATAGCTTGTCGAATAGTTTCACCCGTAGGTGGTACCAAAACAATCCCTAAACCTGCACATTTTATGTTAGANATTGGTGTCTAGCATGACCGTGAGTCCTTATAATGTGATTTACCATGACTTGGTTGTGAACTCCGTGTTTATTGGCGAAATCCTATATGTTGTGAATAACATGTGAACAGTAAAATAATTAATTGATTCCTGGGAGCATTGGCTCGAATTGTGATACGAATATTGAAAGTATATGAAATGAATGGATTCTTTGGAGCGTTGGCTCAAAATGGTAGAGTGAATTATAAGATAAGAAAAGTAAGAGTAAGAAAGCATTGTTGATTATTCCCTTGCCGGGACGTTTGGTTGAACTTGTTAGATTCTTTTCCCTTGCCGGGATTTTTGTCAAATGTTTACTTATTGTTATGTTCCTTAATTGTGACTGTTGTTTGGCGAGCCAGACTGTTAAATGGTATTAAGGAGCGGGTTGCACGCCGCAACAATGATATTGAGGATCGGGTTGCACACCGCAACAACGATATATGAGGGTCGGGTTGCGCACCGCAACAGTGATACCTGATAAATGGTATGATTTGGGTTGCATGCCGCAACAGCAATATTTGTGGAGCGGGTTGCACGCCGCAACAGTGATAGCTGCAACTGTGATATTTGTGGAGTGGGTTGCACGCCGCAACAGTGATATATGTGGAGCGGGTTGCACGCCACAACAGTGATATATGTGGAGCGGGTTGCATGCCGCAAAAGTGATATTTGTGGAGCGGGTTGCAAGCCGCAACAGTTATCGATACCATGTGTTTGTATTGAGTGTTGATTCCTTGTTCATTGTGAATCTGAGTTGCTTTAATTTTGTAACCTGGGATTGTTGTTAGTATTCTATCTCCCCATAGCATGTATCCCCTCTCATGTTGTTAATTGCCTTGTATTCGATGTTCCATTGTATATTTATAACTGCACAGGTCTCTGTGGTGTCCAGTCTAGCCTCGTCACTACTTCGCCGGGGTTAGGCTAGACACTTACCAGCACATGGGGTCGGTTGTGCTGATGCTACACTTCTGTGTATTTTTTCACAGGTCCAGGTTTTGAGGAGCAGCAATAGCAGCAGTAGTACGGGAGCAGGATTTCATTATCACGAGACTGAGGTAGCCTTGCAGGCGTCCGCAGGCCCGGCGTCTCTTCTTTATGTTTTTCTTATTTGACTGTTAGTTCATTGTTTCG
>MU761846.1:7872-18052 GCA_026770625.1 Nicotiana glauca | reverse complement strand
CCCTTCATAGGCGAGACCCGAAGCAGAACTCGCTCGCCAACCATATATGCCACATCACGAACCTTCTTGTCCGCATAACTCTTTTGTCTGGATTGAGCTGCACGGAGTCTATCCTGAATCACTTTAACTTTCTCCATCGCATCCTGAACCATCTCTGTGCCCAATAATCTAGCTTCGCCCGGCTCAAACCAACCCACTGGAGATCTACATCTCCTACCATATAAGGCCTCATACGGCGCCATCTGGATGCTGGACTAATAGCTGTTGTTATAAGCAAACTCCACCAGTGGTAGAAAATGATCCCATGACCCTCCAAACTCAATCACGCACGCACGGAGCATATCTTCCAAGATCTGAATAGTGCGCTCGGACTGTCCGTCCGTCTGGGGGTGGAATGCCGTACTCAAATACACTCGAGTACCTAGCTCCTGCTGCACGACTCTCCAGAACCGCGATGTAAACTGTGTGCCTCTGTCTGAAATGATAGAAACTGGAATACCATGCAACCGGACGATCTTCCTGGTATAAATCTTCGCCAACCGCTCTGATGAATAAGTAGTGCACACAGGTATGAAATGGGCGGATTTGGTCAGTCGGTCCACAATGACCCAAATAGAATCAAACTTCTTCATGGTCCGTGGGAGTCCAGATACGAAGTCCATGGTGATACGCTCCCACTTCCACTTTGGGATCTCAATCTGCTGTAGCAACCCACCTGGACGCTGGTGCTCATACTTCACTTGCTGGCAGTTGAGGCATCTAGACACGTAGTCAACTATATCCTTCTTCATCCGCCTCCACCAGTAGTGTTGCCTCAAGTCCTGATACATCTTCGCGGCACCCGGATGGATGGAATACCGCGAGCTATGGGCCTCAGCTAGAATCAGCTCTCGAAGATCATCTATATTGGGCACACAAATCCGGCCCTGCATCCTCAACACTCTGTCATCCCCGATAGTAACATCTCGGGCATCACCACGCCGGACTCTGTCCTGAAGGACAAGCAAATGAGGGTCATCAAACTGCCGCTCCTTGATGCGATCAAATAGGGAAGACTGAGAAACCACATAGGCTAGAACCCGACTAGGCTCTGAAAGGTCCAATCTCACGAACTGCCTGGCTAAAGCCTGAACATCCATCGCCATAGGTCTCTCTGAGGCTGGTAGATATGCCAAACTCCCCAAACTCTCCGCCCAGCGACTCAAAGCATCGGCGACCACATTGGCCTTACCCGGGTGATAAAGAATAGTAATATCATAATCTTTTAACAGCTCTAACCATCTCCTCTGATGCATATTCAGGTCTTTCTGCTTAAGCAAGTGCTACAAGCTCCGATGGTCAGTGTAGATCTCACAAGGCACCCCATATAAATAATGACGCCAGATTTTCAAGGCATGAACAATGGCAGCTAACTCAAGATCGTAGACAGGGTAGTTCTTTTCATGCACCTTTAACTGTCGGGACGCGTAGGCAATCACTCTACCGTCCTGCATCAATACCGCTCCAAGCCCCACCCGTGAGGCATCACAATAAACTGTATAGGAACCCGAACTGGTAGGCAATATCAAGATTGCAGCTGAAGTCAAGGCTGTCTTGAGTTTTTGAAAGCTCGCCTCACACTCCTCTGTCCACTGAAAAGAAGCACCCTTCTGGGTCAATCTAGTCATAGGGGTAGCGATCGATGAAAACCCCTCTACGAAGCGACGGTAATAACCTGTCAGGCCAAGGAAACTGCGGATCTCAGTAGCTAAGGAGGGCCTGGGCCAACTCTGCACGGCCTCCACCTTCCTCGGGTCCACTCGAACGCCCTCACTCGACACTACGTGGCCTAAGAATGCTACAGAACTCAGCCGGAACTCACATTTAGAGAACTTTGCATATAATCTATTCTCCCTCAAAGTCTGAAGCACTATCCTCAGGTGTTGCTCATGATCTTCCCGACTCTAGGAATATACGAGAATATCATCTATGAAGACAACCACGAACGAGTCGAGATATGGCCTGAACACGATGTGCATCAGATGCATAAAAGCTGTTGGGGCATTGGTCAGCCCAAATGACATAACAAGAAACTCGTAATGACCATACCGAGTCCTGAAGGCAGTCTTCGGGATATCTGACTCCCAAATCTTTAACTGATGATAACCTGAGCGCAGATCAATCTTAGAAAATACCCGTGCGCCCTGAAGCTGGTCAAATAGATCATCAATACGAGGCAAAGGATAGCGGTTCTTCACTGTGGCCTTATTCAACTGGCGATAATCAATACACATACGCATAGAACCATCATTTTTCTTCACAAATAAGACAGGATCACCCCAAGGTGAAACACTGGGTCGAATAAAACCCTTACCCAACAATTCCTGCAACTGATCCTTCAACTCCTTTAATTCAGGAGGAGCCATACGATACGGAGGAATAGAGATGGGCTGAGTGCCCGGCAACAAATCAATGCCAAAGTCAATATCTCTATCGGGCGACATGCCCGGAAGGTCAGCTGGAAACACATCGGGGAAATCCCGTACCACTGGAACTGAATCAACAGAAGGGGTGTCAACACTAACATCTCTCACATAAGCTAAATAAGCTGCACATCCTTTCTCAACCATACGTTGAGCTTTAAGGAAGGAAATAACCTTGCTGGGAATATGATCTAAAGTACCACTCCACTCAATACGTGGAATAGCTGGCATGGCCAGCGTCACGGTCTTGGCGTGACAATCAAGAATAGCATGATGGGGCGACAACCAGTCCATGCCCAAAATAATATCAAAGTCAACCATATCGAGTAATAATAGATCAGCCCTGGTCTCAAAACCACGAATAGTAACCAAACACGACCGGTACATGCGGTCCACAACAAGAGAATCTCCCACAGGAGTAGAAACATAAACGGGGGCACTCAAAGAATCCCGAGGCACACCCAAGTACGAAGCAAAATAAGAGGACACATACGAATAAGTAGAGCCGGGATCGAATAGAACCGATGCCTCTCTGTGACTAACCAATATAATACCTGTGATAACAGAATCAGAGGTGACAGCCGCGGCACGGTCAGGAATAGCATAAAATCTGGCCCGTCCCCTCCCTCGAGGGAGACCTCTATCTCCCCGATCCCCGCCCCTGGCTGGCTGGGCAGGTGGGGGAGCAGCTGCAGCTGGAACAATGGCATAAGAATCATGTCGAGCACGCTGTGGCTGAGAATGCTATGGAGGTGCACTCCTCCCAAGTCTAGGGCAATCCCGCACTAAATGACGGGTGTCCCCGCACTCAAAGCACGCCCTGGGAGGGCGCGGTGGCTGTGACTGACTGGGACCGCTCCCGCTAGACTGACCTCTGGAAGTACCCCACGCAGGAGGCACACTAGAAACCGGAGGTGCATAATAAGGCTCCTGAGATGCTGGTGGAGCTAGGGTACTACCTGCTGCTGGCAAGGCTGAATGAACAGGGCGACCAGAATGACCCCTACCATAACGACCAGCTGCTGAAGTACGGGCACCAGAGTAGTGACCCGACTCTCGAGACCTCTTGGCATCCCTCTTTGCCCTATCTCTGGCATGAAAACCCTCTACCCTCCTGGCAATGCTCACTACCTGCTGATAAGAAATATCTATCTCCAACTCTCGGGCCATGCTAGATCTAATAGATGGAATAAGACCCTCAATAAACCGGCGAACCCTCTCGCGAACAGTAGAAACCAAGGCTGGCGCATGTCTGGCCAACCTAGTGTAACGGATAGCATACTCTGAGACGGTCATAGCACCCTTGCGCAAATGTTCAAACTCCTCGCGCCATGCGTCCCTGAGGCTCTGGGGAACAAACTCCCTCTTAAACATATCTGAAAACCGTGCCCAAGTCAAAGAGGCAGCCTCGTCCGGACTATCCAACTCAAATGTACGCCACCAATCATAAGCGGCTCCCCGAAGCTAGAAAGCTGCAAAAGAAACCCCACTCGAGGCAGTAATACCCATAGTGCGAAAAATGCGGTGACAATCCTCCAGAAATCCCAAGGCATCATCTGTAGCCAATCCGCTAAAAACCGGAGGGTCATACTTCTTGAATCTCTCCAGTCTCCGCTGCTCATCCTCAGAAGCAGGTACCCCATCCTCGGGCCGAATTGGTGCTACAGGCCTAACAAGGGTGATATCTGGGACCTGCTCAACATGCACTCGCGGCTCAGGAGTGCGGGCGGCGGGAGTCTGCACTCCTCCCCCGGCCTGGGATGTGGCTGCCGAAAGGGGAAGTAATCCTGCTTGTGATAATGTAGCATACGCGTTCATAAACTGTACCAGTGCCTCCTGAACAGCTGGAGTAGTAGTAGCTGTAGGCGTGATCGGTGTCTGAACTCCGGCTGGATTTACTAGCGGTACCTCAGCGGCAATTCGCACGGGTGCTCTGGCTGCACCACGTGCGCGTCTACGGCCTCTACCCCGGCCCTGGCCTCTGGCAGCGGCAGCAGGGGGGCGGGTGCCCGGTCCTCTCGAGTAGCACGTGTCCTCACCATCTGTGATAGAATAGAAGTCAGAAGTTTAGAATTGGGATCAAAATATTGCACGACAATGAATTCAAGGAAATTAAGATGTTTCCTAAACAGTTACATAGCCTTTCGTAGATAAGTACAGACGTCTCCGTACCGATCAGCGAGACTCTAATAAACCGGCCAGTGTCCCGTGACTCCTATGAACCTAGAGCTCTGATACCAACTTGTCACGACCCTAGTTCACCAATTGTGAACATGTCATGACGGCACCCAGTCTTCGTGACCAGGTAAGCCTAACACCTTGTGGAAACAATAACAATTGTGGAAAAATATAATCAAAACTAGTTAACAGGAATAATGTACATAATTGCCATCCTGGCACATACACTACAACGCTTATCATTCTGAAACTATCCCAAAGACCCGGAAACTCACGGGCAACACAGGCTAAGAGAGTCATAAGATACAGCTCTAATATCCGAAAAAGTCTACAATAAATAAATACATGAAAGGGGACTGCAAACTACAAGATAGAGTAGAAGGAGACTCCTCGGTCTGCGGACGTGGAAGATATACCTCAAGTCTCCAAATGTAGCACCTGGGTCACTGATGATGCGCTCGATCAGAAGTACCTGGATCTGCACATGAAAAACATGCGCAGGAAGGGCATGAGTACGCCACGGCGGTACTTAGTAAGTGCCAAGCCTAACCTCGGTTGGGTAGTGACGAGGATGGTCAGAGCCCTACTGAGGCAAAACATAATAATCAATATGATAATGAGAAAACAATATGCGTATAATCACAGCTGATATCCAGCAAGCAAAATAAGTAAAACGGTAGCAGAGGACAACACTATCAAAGAATAAAGGTACAACTACAACCGGCTATTTATCAACGGGGATCTCCTGGTATCCCGAGGATCTCTTGGTATCCTCCACCAATTCTGGGATCTCTTGGTATCCCGAGGATCTCCTGGTATCCTCAATAATATTCTGGGATCTCTTAGTATCCAGAGGATCTCCTGGTATCCTCAATAATATTCTGGGATCTCCTAGTATCCACAATAATAGTTTCTGGGATCTCTTGGTATCCCGCACTCTCAATCTTAGCACACAACATGTACAGGGGAAATTTCCGGGATACCGTCCCGTAGTCCCAAATTAAATCAACCAGCAACAACTCAAGAAATTAATTAGTTACCAACTCATAGCAAATAATAGTATATTCTGGCCTAACATGTCTCATAGAATACAAACAAGGCAGTTTAAGCAAATAGGCAATTAAGTCCACTAAACATGCTTCTCTAAGCTAGCACAGGCTATAATAGCAATTAGGAATAAGTAAATACGAAAGGGAACTCAACTCAAGTATCTTTTATTTTAAGTAAAAATTTGGGTTTTCAACAATTAGCTCAAGTACGCGCTCGTCACCTCACGCACAAGTCATTCAATTACCAAATTCATATCTTAAGGGACAAAGTCCCCCATACAAGGTTAGACAAGCCACTTACCTCGATCAAGTGCAAGTCAACTTGAAATCACTCTCTTGCCACGAGTATCCGACTCCAAATGGCACAAATCTATTCAATTACATTGCATATTGTAAATAATAATTCAAGTAATTTATTCTACAATTAAATTCTAAGCTAATACGCAAAATTATGTAAAATGACCAAAATACCCCTCGGGCCCCACATCTCGAAAAATTACGAAAGTCATATCACCGGATTCCTCATCACTCCACGAGTCCGTACATATAAAATTTACCAAAATCGGAGTTCAAATGACCCCTCAAATCTCCATTTAATTCTATTAAGTTTCAAGCCCTAAACCACCATTTTTGTCCATAAATTACTTGAGTTTTCAGTTCTAATCCATGTATTTAACTTGGAAATAAGTAGAAACAACTCACCTTTGATGTTTGATGAAATCCCCCTTGAAATTCTCTCCAAAATAATCCAAACCAAATGAAAGAAATCAAAGAAATAAGCCAAATCCGTGTTTAAAACAATCTGCCCGTGCTTCGTCAAGTTGTACACTTGTGCTGTATAAGTTGTACATCCTATTGAAAATGACTGCTCCACCAGTCATTTTCAATCGATCGTAACTTTCACTACAGATGTCCAAATTATGATTTCTTTATCTTTCTGGAAACTAGACACGAAGGGCTACAACTTTTATTTTTGAATCATCTCAAAATTCCTTGTAGATCAAAAGATATAGGCCCCCGAAGTACGCTGCACGATTGCTGCCCAAAGGCCTTCTGCAGAAAATTGCAGCAGTTCTTTTTTTTTTTTTTGGGTCCGAATTCCATTCCGTTAACCTTCCGAAATCCACCCGAGGCCCTCGGGACCTTAACCAGTTATATCAACATGTCCCACAATATTATTCAAACTTGTTCCAACCTTCGGAACACCCAAAATAACATCAAAACATCAAATCATCATCGGATTCAAGCCTATGAATCTCAAGAACTTCCAAATTCCACATCCGA
The DNA here is from genome assembly GCA_026770625.1 of Nicotiana glauca. Lineage (NCBI taxonomy): Eukaryota > Viridiplantae > Streptophyta > Magnoliopsida > Solanales > Solanaceae > Nicotiana > Nicotiana glauca. The sequence continues at coordinate 11,079 of MU761846.1, read as the reverse complement.
TGCCGAAACACGTCAAAACTAGTCCGAATGACCTCAAATTTTGCACACAAGTCTAAAATGACATAACGAAGCTACAGCAACTCTCGGAATTCTATTCCGACCTTCGGATCAAAATCTCACCTATCAACCGGAATTCGCCAAAATGCTAATTTTGCCAATTCAAGCTTAATTCTACACCGGTCATCACAAAAATATTCCGGACATACTCCTAAGTCCCAAATCACCTAACGAAGATATCCGAACCATAAAATTCGCATTTCGAGCGCTCTAACACATAAGTCAATATCCGGTTGACTTTTCCAACTTAAGCTTCCTTAAAAGAGACTAAGTGTCTCAAACCTTACCAAAATCATTCCGGAATGACTTCAAATTTTGCACACAAGTCACATTCGACATTATGGACTTTCCCTGACCTTCGGAATCGCATTCCGACCCCGATATCAAAATTTCTACTTCCGGTCAAATTTTCTCAAAAAAAAACTTCAAATTTCTATATTTAAGGCCGAAATAAGTCAAACGACGTCCGTTTTCAACCAAACTTTACAGGAAGCGCTTAACCAATATATATGATTTGTACCGAGCGTCGGAACCAAAATACGAGCCCGATACCATTACTTTTGATAAAATTTCAGTTTCATTTTCCTTAAACATTTTCATAAAATAATTTAACAGAAAAATTCTTTTACCAGGGTTCTAAACCTCGGATTTCGATTCCTGGCATACGCCCGAGTTCCATATTTTTCTACGGACTTTCTGAGACTGTCAAATCACGGGTCCGAGTCCATTTACCAAAAATGTTGACTAAAGTCAACTATATCAATATTTATTAATATCAAAATTCTTCAAATTTTTCACATAACTCATATATTTCAACATATAAATTTTCCGGCTTCGCGCCCGAACTGTGCACGCAAATTGAGACAACCAAAAATAAGGTTTTCAAAGCCTCAAAAGCTCAAAATGATTGAGAAAACAAGTGATGACCCCTTTTGGGTCGTCACTATATTCGAATTTCTATTTTTTATGAGTTAATTGTCCTTTAGAAACAAGACCAAATATAGAAAACTTAGTTGCGCTAGGCATAACCTTTAATAATAAAATGAGACGAGCCTCGCCAAAATCAAATATACAATTGCGGGGCCCTCATTAATTGCTTACTAGAATACTTAGTATTCGGGATAGGTCGTTTAGCGAATTTCACGGCCTTCCCAAAAGATATAACACGTTAGCCGCTTTAGGCGCGATTTTTTTTTAAATAATATTACTTTTCTAATACGGGTGTGCATTTCATGCAACCCAAATCCAAATCTAAAAACGTCGAATGAGAATATGTCAAGGATCCGGGTGCATTTCATGTGACGTGATCCGAAAACATGTCCTTAAATGACGTTCACTTTCTTAAAAATAAAATAAGTTGACAAAAAACGGTAATTAATTCTAAAATTGCACAAATAGGATAACATGTATAAAAATTAATTTTAGCCAAATATGACAGTCGAGCGACCGTGCTAGAACCACGGAACCCGGGAATGCCTAACACCTTCTCCAGGGTTAACAGAATTCCTTACTTGGAATTCTGGTTCGCGACTGTTAAACAGAGTCAAACCCTTCCTCGATTCGGGATTCAAAACGGTGACTTGGGACACCATAAATCTTCCAAGTGGCGACTCTTAACCTTAAATAAAAAAATGAATCCCGTTTCAATTGTCCTTAAATTGGAAAAACTCCTTTATTACTATATCTCTTCCCGGGGTGTAGTAAAAAGCCGAGTAAAGCTTACTTGCCGAAAAAGGAGGTGTGACAGCTCTGGCGACTCTGCTGGGGAGGAGAAACCAGAATCTGTGGTTCAGGGTTCAAGAATTCGAGCTCAGTCAAATTGTTGTATTTGGCTTTATTTGGTTTTGATACATGTTCCATGCTAAATGTTTACCGCTTTAATATTTGTTGAACTGTATATAAATTGTCGCGAATCCCTCCCTCTTTCTAAGTCTTCTACATCATGGAAAAGGGTGCACTTCGTGTAGCTTCTCTTCTGTTAAAGTCTTTTTCCCAAATTTAGAACGAGGTTTGGATAAGTTGCAAAGCCGGGCGAGCTTCTGTATCCCCGATACGCTGCCTCCCCCTCGGCCCGAGTTGTCCGCTCGGATAAGCCAGGTCTAGACCAATAAACCTAGGATTTAAACATATATGAACAATAAAATCATTCTGAACTCCTAGTAGGACGTTTATTTGCATCACGTGCATTCTAACTTAGGGGACTCAACACAGGGGTTGGGTCCGTCTAGGACAGGTGACCCGAATTAAAATGACCATCCTAATGCATATTATGTGCTAATTGTATTTATTTGCTCGGCTCCGCATACTGACCGGCTTGTAAACAATGAGTGAAAATTGTGAAAATAACAGTGTTAAGACTAAGAGAGGATAATCATTTATTGTAAAAAAACTAATGCCCAAATAGTACCAAAATACTATCGGATTTTTGAAAAAAGAAATAAAAAAAAAAGAGAAAATATTTGAAAAAAATAGAAAGGAATTGTTGGTCAAAAATAGTCTTGATTTTGGCCAATCGGCCCGAACTATGCTGGTTTGATTCTCACCACGTGTGAGATACGTAGGCAACCCTTGACGGGTCCAACCACACTTTTTGCAAAAAATAGCTGAAAATGTCAAAAATTTGATTTTTGTTATGAATAAATCGGGTGATACTATTCTTGTTTAAAATAAGCCGAATGTCCCTCAAAAGGACGAGAGAAGGCCGTTTTTGCAAGAATAGCCAATTTGAATAATTTGCGGGCACAATCTTAAAATATTCCTTGCGGAAATGTTGAAAGGCCGTATCCGCAAAATCAAGTTTGGGTCATCTATCAACTATACAAAAATAACCACTTTGCCAAAATAAGCCATTACATGGCTGGTTTTTGCTAAAATAGCCACAATTGGCATTAAAACTTTCTCAGTCTTGTGTTGGCCTTGATGATGCTGAGTGATGCCCCATGGGCCCCGTGATGAGAAATTTTGATTTTTAATCATTGAATATGGGATTCCTAAATTTAAAGTTTTGCAAAAATAGCCACTTTTCTTTTAACCATTAAATTCCTTCAAATAAATGTGCAGGATGAATTCAAATGACATCGAAACCTTCTCAGTCCTGAGCGAGATACCCCTTAAGCTCCATTTGTGGTGGAATGATCTCGGAGATGAAAG
>MU761843.1:49408-63995 GCA_026770625.1 Nicotiana glauca | reverse complement strand
CAAATAAAGTGCACGACATCACCCTTCGTGCTTTCCCTCACATAACTCTCATATCATGGCACGGAATGATCCTTCATGCAAATATAATCAAAACATGACACGGAATGACCCTTCGTGCAAATATAATCAGAACATGGCACGGAATGACCCTTCGTGCAAATATAATCAGAACATGGCACGGAATAACCCTCCGTGCATTATCTCTCTTCCTCACCCAAACAGTAATCAAAACCAAATGGGGTGAGGGGATAAACAAATAATAATAAATGTTCCGAGTAGGGAATTACACAATTAACAACCAAATCCCGTCAAGGGAGCAACAACAATAACTTTCACATCCCGGCAAGGGAGAATAATCAATATACTCAAACCATCCCGGCAGGGGATTAATCATAATACTTTCTAATTACTTCATTTCTTACCTAATAGTCTTTTTATTGTTCAAGCCACGCTCTAAAGGATTTACAATTCACAATTCAATGCTCATACTCTTCACATTACACAAGATTTATGAATTAACATGGAAGAGTCCCAACAATATCAGAATAAGTACAAACAAGGACCCACAGTCATGCTAGACACCGGTGTATAGATACTCGTAACCATGCCTATACACCGTACTCAACATTTTGCAATTAGCAAACAAAACCCTAATCATATTCCCTCACGCCAAAGTTAGATCAAACACTTACCTCGGTCCAAAGAGTAGCACTCAATCCTCAAATACCGCCTTTCCTCTACAATCCGACTCCGAAACAAGGATATCTAGGCATAATTAATTCAATAAGATCAATAAAGACTCAACGGCAACATCCCATACCCTAGATATGAATTTCCTAGCATTCTTCCAAAAATACAAAAATTCGACATCGGGCCCACATGGTCCAAACATGAGGCTCAGACCAAAATCCAATCACCATAACCCCACAAGTTCAAATATACAATTTATTTTAAGATTCGACCCCAAATTGAGGTTGAATCACCTAAAATTCTCAAAACCCTAACTCTACCTAAAACCCCTAATTTCTACTTTGATTTCATGCTTTTAGGCTTAGAAATTGGTGATTAGTTGAAGAAATTAAGAGAAGACGAGGTTAGGAACACTTACCTATGAAGTTATGGAGGAAAAGCTCTTCAAAATTCGTCTATGGGGTGTGAGGAAGAAGGGTTCGTGTGGAAAAATGGAGTGAGTCCCGTAACTATTCTGTTTTTAGACTTCAAAAATCACTGGGCAAAAATGCCCTTCGCGTTCGCGGGAAAGGGGCCGCGTTCGATCATAAACCTAACCAAATCACCTACGAATGACCTGAAATTTTGCACACACATCCCAAATCACATAACGAAGCTACAACAACTCTCGGAATTCCATTCCGACCCTCGGATCAAAATCTCATTTATCAACCGAAATTCGCCAAAATACTAACTTCTCCAATTCAAGCCTAATTCTACACCAGACTTCCAAAAACACTTTCGATTGCACTCCTAAGTCACAAATCATCCCCCGAAGCTAGCTGTGAGCACGTGACTACACGAATTACTTCCATAATTTCAAACAAAATAACGTCCTTTCATTATTTTCTATTGCGTGAATTTTTGTGGCATTTTATGTTAATTGTTGATATTTTGTTTATGCATTTTAATTAGAGAAAAATACAAAAATACTTGACATTTGCACTTAGGGTTTAATTTCGCATTTTAGGATTAATTAGTAATAAAGAAAATAACAAAAAATAGTTCAATTCGCATTTTTAATTTTGATTTTTGATTTTTTGTAGTGTTTCTTTTGAATTTATTTGGTGTTTATTAGTCTAAGATTAGTTGAGTATTAGGAGTTAATTTAGATTTTTTAATTGAATATTAAGAATTAATTTGGATTTTTAGGAATTAATTAAAATGAAAAAATAAATTGAAAGATAGAAGTTTGGACTGTTCAGATTTAATTCAACCAGGCCCAATAAATACCACTTTCAACCCGTGTAACCCAGGCCCAAAAACCTCAACCCAGTCCAGGTCTGGAGACGCCTAAACAACGTCATTTTTACCCTTTAATCTGGACCGCCTATGATTCNGGGGGGGGGGGGGGGGGGGGGGGGGGACATAAGTATATAACTGTCTGAAGGGCACCCCTACCCCCAAAGCCCTATCTCTCAACCTCACCCCTCACAAACCCTAACTCCTCCATCTTCCGTCGCCCGCCGCCCGCAGGAAATCGCCTCCATCGGCGGCGATACTCCGATGGCCCTGAAAATTACACCACAAACTCTACATGTCCTCTTCTTTCCAAACCCCAAACCCCCATGGCTCGAATCCCACCCAGTCCCCTAGAATCTTCGAGTCCGTTGCCGCCGCCCATGGCGGCGCTGTGCCCAAAACTCATTCATCTTTTAACCAGACAATCATCACACCTCCATTACCCCATATCCATTATCAACTACCCAAAAACCCGCACCCATATGTTCAAACCTCGAATCTAAGTTCTGAAACAAAAAACTAAAATCTTAAAATCGTCTTCGTTGATTTCTCTGAAGTTACGGGCTTGATTGAGTCGAAAGTCATGATAATCGATTGTTCTTAACAAGAACAATCGATTACCATTAGTTTTGGCTTAGTTCGAGGTCGCCGGACTCCATGCAAGACCACAGGCCGGCAAAACTTCAAACCTTAGGTACTCGTTCTTCTTAATCTTTGTTGTTCCTCATCCTCCAGTCTTTTCTTTTTAATGTTTTCTCCTCTGCTTCTTTTCTTCTTGATTGCTTCTGTCCCTTTTTATTTAAAAATGAAACGAATTTAGCTGGTTTTAATTTTTAGGCCATTAGTTTTTGTTTCTTTTTCATTTAATCATTGTTGTTAGCTAGTCAATGTAGGTTTGAATCTCAGAGGTTTAGTTCTTCATTTAGGTTTACCCGACTAAGGAAATTCGTTCCAAAATCAGTACCTATGGTGTTCGATTCCCTGTAAAGGAGTTGTTAATTGTCGCCAAAATTGGATTTCGAATTAATTGCCGTTCAGTTGTTCTAATGATGGTTTGTTTCTGATTTTTATTTCACATTTTAAGTTTTAGAAGTTAATGCCATTAGATTCAGTTTGCCTATCGATTTCTTTCAGAAAATTGTTTGGATTGGTTTGTAAATGTTCAGGGTTTCCAGGATTTATAGTTAAACAAAAGAAAACTTAGGGGGCTTAAAGGTCGAGCAGGGGGTGTAATAATTAATTGTTTAAGGGTCAGTTTGGGGATTTCATATTGGGAGGGAATCAATTCTTTTAGGAAAGAAGGTTCCAGGTGTGTAGAAAAAAACGTGAGTCTATTTTTCAAGACTCTTTTAAGGGTAAAAGGGTAAAAGACTAGGAATTTCGGGGGTAGAAAGGGAATTGGATAATAAGGAGGGCTGCCGTTATTTTGCCTATAAAAAGGCATGACTAGTGCCTTAGGGAACAAGTTTGGAGTCTCAAAATTCCCCCAAAAAATATTCTCCAAGCTTCCTAGATCTGAAATTCAAATTTTAAATCCAAACTCCCTTCGATCTTAGTCTTCTCAACTTTTCAGAAAAGCAACAGAAAATCAAAAAGAAAAATTACTGTTACATTGATCATTTAGGATCGGAAACAGCTCGAATTTCTCTGTTTTCTGTTCTATGTTCGAGAGTTAAAGCATTTGCAACTAGTTTGGGGTTTATTCAAGTTGTTATTGGGTGTTTTAAGTGCTGAGGGTTTTCTAGAACTTCTGGGCTCAATTTCAAGTGTATTTGGGTCTATTCAAGTCGTCTATAGTTGATTTCCTGGTTCTATCTTACTTTGAACACTTCCTGGATTATCGAGTTCATTACTGGGTTGTCATCTGATCCTGCTTGTTACTGCTGATGATACTTCTTCCTTCTGTTGTGATTTAAATATCAGGTACATTTTCATTGTCCCTAATGATCTGGAAGTTTGACTCACGTGTATGAACAGCCTGTGGAATCAATGATGAAGAATTGCTTATTGTTCACCTGAGTTTACTTAGAATTGTTGTTAGCTATTAATATTTAGCGTAGTTATTCATGTTTAGTTGTAACTAGACTAACTTTTTGGACTGGTTTGATCTATATGGGACTGTACTGGACTAAAAACTGATTTTGTATTAGTTGGACTGTTAATTGTTAGGTCTCAGATGCATGAGAGCTTTTTGAGTTGAGTACTAGTTATAACTAGTTTTGTGTTAGGTTAATGGAATAGTTTGAGTTAGTTTTCGCTGATTTCCTGTCAATTGTTTCATAAATTTGTTTGAAAAGTAAGTCAACCATGAGATAAACCTTTGGTAGTTGTTTTCACTTTAATCTATAATCAAATAAGATTGTTTTAGGGTCTGTTTTCGACTGTGTTGAACTTCCATGGAGTAAAATGAGGTTGCGTTTTGAGTGCTTCATTCCATGTCTATTCTGATAATTGGAAATTAAAGTAGAAAGCCTAACGTAACAAATAAAGGTTCCTCCACATTTCAGTTAGGTCTAGGATCACAAAATTAACACATTAAGCGTAATAGGTGGCCTGGGTGATCAGTTTTAGATCGGTGTATTCTGGAACTACTTTGTTAGTAATATGATTTCAACACTGCCTTGCCTTAAAATCATAATGTCTAATTAATGATAGGCAAATTTGTAAGCAATCCTATGACCTGCCCGACTTAAGGGATTCGATCCCTCGATCTCTCCTGTGCAGCCTGGTCTGCCTTGTCCGATTTGGGCTGGTCTCAGGCCCAATATCTGTGTGCATTGGGAATCCTTGTCCGGCGTGCATGCATCATATGGCTTGGGCTCATTGGGCCCAAGACTAAAATGGCAACTAGTATGTTAGTATTTAAATGGTAGGCTGTGGGCTTTAAGTTAGGTAGTGGGTTCATATTAAAAGGTTCTTCCTTTTGTTTGGATCCGGACTTGAACTTGAAGCCCGAATTTTATAATACTAATTAATTAGGTCTTTGTTAGAGACATATTAAATAGAAAACCGTAGTTGCTTTAGGTTTGCCATTTAAATAATAAAAATGAGATGAGCCTCGCTAAACAAAATACATAAATTGTGGGGCCCTCTTTGATACTAAAATACTTAAAATTCGGGATGGGTCGCTTAGCGAATTTCATGGCCTTCCCCAAATATAATAATGCGCTAGTCTCTTTAGGAGCGTATTTTAATAAAATTACCTTATTAAACTCAGGTGTGCATTTCATGTGGCCCAAATCAAATCCCAAAACGTTGAATAAAATGTTTTCAGGATTGCGGGTGCATTTCATGTGACGTAATCCAAAGACACGTTTTAAACGACGTTCAACTTTCTTATAAAAATTGAATAAAAGCGGTCAAAAATTAAAATTTGCACATAGGTTCAACATGTATTAAAATCAGATAAATAAGCCAAATACGACAGTTGAGCGACCGTGCTAGAATCACGGAACTTGGGAATGCCTAACACCTTCTCCCGTGTTAACAGAATTCCTTACTTGGATTTCTGGTTCGCAGACTGTAATACAGAGTCAAACCCTTTCCTCGATTCAGGATTCAAACCGGTGACTTGGGACACCATAAATCTCCTAAGTGGCGACTCTGAATTTCTCAATAAACGAATCTCGTATCGATTGTCCTTTAATTGGAAAAACTCCTTTTATTATACCCTTCACGGGGTGTAGTAGTGAAAAATGAGGTGTGACAGCTCTGATGACTTTGCTGGGGAACAAAACCCAGAACTTTTTGTTTAGGGTTCAGAATTCGAGCTCAATTAAATTGTTATATTTGGCTTTATCTGATTTTTCTACATGTTCCATGCTATATGTGCTAAATATTTTACCGCTTTGATATTTGTTGAATTGTATATAAACTGTCACGAATGCCTTCCTCTCTGTGAGTCTTCTGCATCTTGGAGAAGGGTACACTTCGTGTAGCTTCTCTTCTGTTTAGAGTCTTTCCCAAATTTAGAACGAGGTTTGGATAAGTTGCTAAGCCGGCGGAGCTTCTATATCCCCGGTACACTGTCTCCCCCTCGGCCCGAGTTGTCCACTTGGGTAAGCCAGGTCTAGACCAATAACCTAGGGTTTAAACCTAGAAGAACAAAAACTCATGTCGGATCCCTAGTAGGACGCTTGTTTGCATCATGTGCATTTGACTTAGGGGACTCAACACAGGGGTTGGGTCCGTCTAGGACATGTGACCTAAAATGAAATGACCATCCTGATGCATCTTATGTGCTACTTGCGCATTTATTTGCTCGGCTTTGCATGTTGACCGGCTGATATATAATGAGTGAAAATTGTGAAAAATAGCAGTGTCAGGATTAAGTGAGGGTGACCATTTGTTTTGAAAAAAATCCAATGTCCAAATAGTACCGAAATGCTGCCGGATTTTTGAAAAATGAAAAAAAAAAAGTATGTGAAACATAGGAAAAAAATTGTTGTTCAAAGATATACTTTTGCTTTTGGCAAGTCTGCCCGAACTACGCTGGTTTGATTCTCACCGGATGTGAGATACATAGGCAACCCTCATCGGGTCCAACCACCCTTTTGCAAAAATAGCCAAAAATACCAAAATTCTAATTTTCTGTCAAAATAAGTCGGGTGATACCATTCTTGTTTTAAAATAAGCTGAATGTTCCCAAAAGGGTGCCGGAAGGCTGCTTTTTGCAAGAACATCCACCCTGAGTCATTTTAAAATGATTTGCAGGCACAGCCTTAATATCTCCCTTTCGGAAGTGCTGAAAGGCCATATTTGCAAAACCGAGTCTTTGTTTTCTCAAAATAAATATTTATGAAAAATAACCACTTTTCTTTTTTAAGTCAAAATAAGTCATTACATGGCCAGCTTTCTTTAAATAGCCTACAGTTGATATTGAAACCTTTTCAGTCTTGCGCAGGCCCGGGCGATGTCGAGTGATGCCTCGCGTGCCCTAGGATGTGAAGATTTGATGTGCTCTTGATCTCGTTTTAATCATCGAGTTTATTTTGTAGTATCCTTTTTAAGAAAACAAGTAACCTAGTAATCAGAGTTTTATTAATGGAAATTTGAAAAATCCCAAAAAGAGGGAAAGGAAAGAAACAAACAATGAAAAATAAGAGGGAAGAGCGAGAGGTTGAAGCAAAGAACAGGCCTGCCAAATAAAGAAAAATAAAGTCGGGATGACGCATGCAACCAAGAAAAGGCATAATAGAAATGGTTAACTGCTTAGGTGCATTCATTCCCAAATGTGTGGTTATCTATTTGTTAATGCTCTAACCGCTAACAAAGTTGTTGATGATGAGTCCAGGCAAGTGGTTTAGTTGGTTGCATCCTGGAAACCCATTCTTACAATACCCGGTCAAAAAGTAAACTGAAAATGATAGGCCAAGGATCAGATACTAGTATCGTGGACCCATAAAAAGAGGTAGAAGTGGTGGATGTCAAAGCAATGAGGGAAGAGATGTATAAGTTGAGGCAGCAGATGGCCGAGATGCATCAGGCCTAGACTAAGGGTCAGTCGGCGCTAGTTTATGTGACGACCCAAAGGGTCATCACTTGTTTTCTTGTCACTCTGTGCTTCCGAAGCCTTGAAAACCTCACGTATAGTTGCCTCGATTTGCGTGCGCAATCCGGGCGCGAAGCCGGAAAATTTTTATGTTGAAATATATGAATTTTGATATTTATATTAATATAGTTGACTTTGGTCGACATTTTGGGTAAACGGGCCCAGACCCGTGATTTGACGGTCTCGGAGGGTCCGTAGAAAAATATGGGACTTGGGCATATGCCCGGAATCAAATTCCGAGGTCCCAGGCCCGAGAAATGAATTTTTCCGTTAAATTATTTTCTGAAAATGTTTAAGGAAAATGAAAATGAAATTTGAACAAAAGTAATGGTATCGGACTCATATTTTGGTTCCGATGCCCGGTACAAGTCATATATATTGGTTAAGCGCTTCCTGTAAAGTTTGGTTGAAAACGGACGTCGTTTGACGTGTTTCGGTCTTAAATTGAAAAATTGGAAAGTTTATGAAATTTGAAAGATTTCTTGGATTTTTAAGACTCAATTCATTGATTTTGATGTTATTTTGGCGATTTGATCGCTTGAGCAAGTTCGTATGATGTTTTTGAGGCAGTGTGCATAATTGGTTTGGAGCCCCGAGGGCTCGGGTGAGTTTCGGAGGTGGTTCGGGGTGTTTTGGACTTAGGAAAAATTAAAAATTTTTGCAATTTTTGCACAGACATTTTGTTCTACTCGATCGCGGCCTTGTCCACGCGATCCACTGCTTTGGCACGTTCCTCTACGCGATCGCATCACCTCTTACGCGATCGTGTAGCTTCCAGCTCCTCTTCTCCGCGTTCGCGTATCAGCCCACGCGATCGCATAGGCCAAATGGATCCCCTAGTGAATTCCCTCTATGCAATCGCAGCAACCTTCACGCGATCGCATAGCTTCCAGCCTTTACTCTCAGCGATCGCAGCCCCTTTTCACGCGATCGCATAAAGCAATTTTCCTGCACAGCGATTTTCCTCTACGCGATCGCAAAAAACTTCACGTGATCGCGTAGCTTCCAGGTTTACTTCTCCGCAATTCCAACCCAGTTCACGTGATCGCGTAGGGCAATTTTTCTGCCCGATGAATTAAGTCCCAAAATACAACAGGAACGTGATTTTCATCGNCGTTTTGGGGTCGAACTTAAGAACAAATTATATATTCGGACTCGTGAGTGATTGGGTTATCGGAAAATGGTTCGAATCTAGTGTTTTGACCACGTGGGCCCGGGGTCGATTTTCACTATTCCGGGCAGAATGTTGTAGAAAATATATTTAGCCATTTGGATTAGTTTGTGAAGTATTGTTGATGATATTAAATCAACTGTGTATAGATACGATTGAATTGGAGCCAAATTCAAAAGGAAAAGGCATTGCTAAGGATTGAGTTGGACGTAAACCTTCGAGGTAAGTGTCTGATCTATCCTAGCTTGAGGGAATAGGAGTTGAGTTTATGTGCTAGTTGTTATGTGTGGAGTCCGACGTATAGGCATGGTGACGAGTATCTATACGTTGAGGGTCGAGCATGACCGTGGGTCTTAAATGGATTAAATTTCGAAAATCTTATGTGATAATATGAAAGGATTAATTGTTGAGCCTTGGCACCAAATTATTGGTTTCTTGCTAGTAATATATTTGTTGATTATTTATTATTGGTTTCTTGCTGGTAATATATTTGCTGATTATTTATTATTGGTTTCTTGCCTGTAATATATTTGTTGATTAATTATTATTGGCCATAGTTGCCGGCGACACATTGGAAGGGTCGGGATGCACGCCGCATCACTAACAAAAATATGGATTGCTATTATTGTCCATAGTTGCTGGTGACATATAGGGAGGGTCGGGATGCACGCCGCATCACTAACAAATATTGATTGTAGTTATTGGCCATAGTTGTCGGTGACATATTGTGTACGATGTTGATATTAAAATGGGAGCGAGTGGTTGCACTCTTGTAATAAAATGAGCTGAGCTTGAAAGTGAATTAATCCTTTATTCTATTCCTGTCATTGTATTTTTGTAGCTACCCAGAGCATGTTTTCCCTTCATAAATATTAGATGTTGTTTCCTGCTATTTTGTTGTATATATATTTTGAACTGTACAAGTTTATGTGGGTGTCTGGTCCTAGCCTTGTCACTACTTCGCCGGGATAGGCCAGACACTTACCAGCACATGGGGTCGATTGTGCTGATGCTACACTCTGCGCTCTTTTTGCACAGATACAGGTTTCGGACAGTAGCAGCAGCAGTAGTGCGAGTGTTGGTATTCCGACCACCGAGACATCGAGGCAGCCTTGCAGGCGTCCGCAGGACCCGTTGTCTCTTCTATCTTTACGTTTCAGTCTGTTATCTCATGTATTCGAGACAAACATTTTTATATTTCTTTCAGACGGTTATGTGTAGTATTCCTATAAGTTCGTGAGTATTGTGACACTAGTTCTTGGGTAGTGAATTATGTTTGGATTTCGGTATTGCATCTAGTAATGTTTACTAAGTCTTCCGCTAAATTAATTATTCCGCTGTAATCATATTAACATTGCTAAATGTTTTAAAACGAGAGTTGTAAAAATGGATAGATAAGTAAGAGTTGACTTGCCTAGCTTCCATTAGTAGGCGCCATCATGACTCCCGATGGTGGAAAAATCCGGGTCGTGACAAGTTGGTATCAGAGCTCTAGGTTACATAGGTCTCACAACTCACGAACAACCTTAGTAGAGTCTGAGGGATTGGTACGGAGACGTCTGTATTTATCCCCCAGAGGCTACAGAGTTAGGAAAATTTCACCTTCATTCTTTCTTGTCGTGCAGCTCTATTTCTCAAAGCTAATTGAATTTCTACTCTTGTCTTCCCACGAATGGCGAAGTCACGTACCGCTTCTTCAATCGAACAATGGCATAGGCCGGTGATAGATCAACTACGCCTTCAGGAGTTTTGCGGAGATCAGATAGGTTCCACCAAACTCTTCGCTACCACCTTCAGCAGTACATCTTTTGAGGACCCACGAGATTTTCTTGACCGTTGCGATGAGGTATTGCAGAACGTGGGAATAGTTGAAAGCGAGGGGGTTGATTTTAATGTGCTTCGGATGACAAATAGAGGCAGTGGAAAGATAATGTAGTTACCAAACCAGTTGTGGTTCCAACGGAAGATGCAAATGTATCAAGAGATCACCTAATGAATCGTGTCACACATCCTTTTTACGTTTACTACACCCCGTGAAAGGGCGTAAAGGAGTTTTTCCAATTAAAGGACAATCAGAATAGGATTTATTATTAAATTTCAGAGTCGCCACTTGGGAGATTAATGGTGTCCCAAGTCACCGATTGAATCCCGAACCGAGGAAAATATTGACTCTGTTAACAGTCCGCGAACCAGAAATCCGAGTAAGGAATTCTGTTAACCCGGGAGAAGGTGTTAGGCATTCCCGGATTCCGTGGTTCTAGCACGGTCGCTCAACTGTTGTATTTGATTTTATCTGATTTCAAAACATGTTTTTACCTATGTGCCTTTTATTAATAGCCCATTTTTATTATATATTTATTTTTAATAAGAATTGCAACGTCGTGAAAATGTATCTCGAACCACGTCGCACCAGTGCACTGTGCACCCGTGGCTTTTGACACATTTTGACTTCGTTGAGATTTAGACTTGGGTCACATAAATGTGCACCCGAGTTTAGGAAAGTAATATTATTAAACACGCGCCTAAAGCAACTACGCGTTTGCACTTTGCGAGGGCCATGAAATTTGCTAAATGGCACGCCTCGAAATCTAAGGGTCAATACAGAATTAAAATAAAGCGAGGGCCATGCAGTTGAGATTTTTGTTTGGCACAGCGCACCTTGATTTCAAATGATTGTACTCAACTAAGCAAACTACGGGTGGAACAAACAATAATTAAATTTAAAAAAAACTGGATAGGCAAATCATTAGAGCCCCTTATTCTAATGGATAGATGTTGATCTAAACCGGATTCAGCAGGCTTAATCGAGAATTATAAGTATGGAGTGATGTTGGTGATTTTACCAAAATTCACGACATTAAACAGGCAGATACCAACTGGAACTTAGCAAAATAAAGCACAATCAGGACCATAACACATTCCCTAGGATCACACAATCACGATTGAATTAAATACGCCCAAGGAATGCTAACGTGTTCAAAATTATTTTTCTAAGTTACACATTCATTAAAAGGCTCGTTTGGATACAGAATTACGTAATCATATTACATATCCCTGATCTATATTTACACACAATTGTGAAAGTGGTCTGTTGGTCAATATTCTACAAAGGATGTAGATTGTTTGATTTAAAATTAAACTTGCAAATTGTACAGTTATATAGCCACCATGCTATGACTTCAATAAAGTATAAAATGAAAATGACATGGAAACCAACAAATTCCACTTGAAGCATTAACATAGGCGTATTCAATAATCATAACAAACATTCAAGTAACATATAATGGGGGCATTACAACATAAGCACTGATGCTAGTCAGAAAAAGAAACGGACCTTTGGAGTTTTGAGTTCTACAACTAGAAAATCAGGCCACCAACTTGGAACTTCGATCTGTGACGAGGACTCAAATCGGAATCAACCTCGACAGACTTTGACGAACTCAAACCTCGACACTCGCCAGAACCAACGACGCTACTACCATAACGATGGCGATACTGAACCAAAGCCAAACGATATACGCAAAAAATGCCAAAGAACTGTTTCTAGCCAAACTCAGCATAAAAACATCACAGAATCCAGAACCTGTTAGATTTACATGCATCCGACATAGAAGTAAAGCACACGGGGACAATGGTGGTGAAACTGTGGACTGTTTTCTACTTGTTCATCGTCGACGATACGACTCCGATAATACAAAGACAACAGAGGGCGGAGGAAGGGAAAGGAGTAGCGGCGATGGTGAGCTGAGGTCATTTGGTTTTGTTTGTCGCGTCTGGAGCTCGTTAATACGGCGAGCTGCTGGAGCTCGTTTTTCCGACGAGTTATGGTAAAGAAAATGGGAGTAGCGACGATGGGAATGTGATCTATGGGGGGTCATTTTGATTGGTGAAGGCTTAGAGTCGATGATTGTTGAGTGTTCAACGTGAGAGGTTGTTGTTTATGGACTGGTTAGCTGCTGCCGCTAGTTTGGATGCGAAGAGACGACTGGTGAGGGTCGTTTGTGTGATGAACTTTCCCAAACGTTATTAATCTGTTTGTTTGAACTTTCCCAGACGTTATTTTTTTGAATTTTTCCTCCTCCTTATGCTCACGAAGAAGAAGCAGTATATATGTATCTATCCTGGTCCGTTCCCCCTTCTTTATTATTAACCTCTTCCTTCCCGTGTTTGTTGTGTAGTCTTTTTTCGTGTATCTCTTCTTTTCGTGTCCTTGTATTGTGTATTGTGTATGTATTTATAGTGATGGGGTGGGGAGTAGTTTTGGGGGGAAAATATTTTAGACTTTTCAAATGTTTGGACAATTTGAATTTAAGACCAAGCCTTTTCACTTTCCTCTTCTTTTTGTTATTCTTTTCTTTCTTTAATGAATTAAAAACCTAAACTAAATTCCTAAATTAATTCAAATTGTAAAATTAAGCTAATTATCTAACTATATAAAAATGATTATTTTTTTGTGATTTTTTTATTAATAGCACAATTAGCTCAATGTAATTAATTCCTAAATGCAAATTAACCCTAAGGTGGCATGAAATTAAAATGTGACATTTTTATGGTTTTTTCTATGATTTTTAAAAATGTTAAAAATGCATGCAATGCAACTAAATAAAGAAAAATACCTAAAAATCAATTAAAATTATTTTCGTCTATTTTTAGGAGTTATTTTCATGTACAGCAAAAATCACGTGCTCACAGTTGCCCCTCTTTGCTCAGGAACACGAAAAGTTTTCGTGCAAAGACAAAGTGAGCGGATACGAGCGATTGTTGCCCGTTTGAATACTCTGTGGGATGCATTTTTGAAAGATCTGACCGCACCCTGCTTCAGAGGTTGCCTACATATCCTGGGCTAAACAGGAATCAGGTCAGTGTAGTTCAAAAATGAGTGAGATGATTGAGTTCGCCGAGGTGAAGAGCTAGTCGAGGTGCCGTTCCGCCGAGGTTCCGGTCCGTGGACCTGATGTTACATCAAAATCAAAAAGAAATGAAAAGAGACTAGCTAAGCATGTCAACTACGAGTTACAAGATTCCTATCTATAAGTCTTCTGAAGCTTGATCTTGAGTCTTGAATGATTCTTCATGCAGACTTTAGATTTGAACCTTGGCGCTTGTTAACTGCAGGTGATAGCTCGTTCTTCTTTAGCTTTTCGGACCAAAACCAGGTATGCAGTGCTTGTGACCTCATCCATGTCTTGAGTAATTCACATTTTTCTCTACTTTTGCATTTGGATTTGCTTTTGCCTTCTTTTTGTTTCTCCTCTTCTTTTATTATTTGGATTGTGACCAATTTCTGTTGGTCGTCTCGGACTTTTTTGCTGACTTGAATCGCATTCGGAAGTGTTTTTCCCTTTCTCCAAGTGACGCTTGACCGCTAAAACTTAAAGTATATGCCTCTATTCTCCAAACGGGCTCCTGATTGCTGACGCTTGAAAAGTATTCCCTTGTTCTCCAGGTGGGCTCCTGACTACAAGAAAAAAGACAAACAAAGAAAGTTTTCTTCCCTAATTTGGTGGCTGGGTACGACGTGTTATCAAATATTGAAAATTGAAAGTTAAAATTTGAATTGTACTTCCCTTGTTCTTCCAGGTGGGCGCCTGACTGCTGAAGCTTGAAATGTATTTCCTTGTTGTCCAGGTGCGCTCCTGATTGCTGGACTTGAAATTGAATGTATTCCTCTATTATCCAGGCGGGCTCCTGACTTCATAAAAATAGACAAAACAAAGAAAACTTTCTGCCCTAGTTTGGAAACTAGGTACATGTTACTGTATATTAATAAAAATTTGACTAAAACTTGACTTGAAATACCTCTGTTATACAGGCGGGCTCCTGACTTCTGAAACTTGAATTGGTATTCCCTTGTTCTTCAGGTGGGCTCCTGCTTTCGATGCTTGAAAAGTATT